>JALPQI010008651.1:0-43928 GCA_025490895.1 Thaumatotibia leucotreta
ACATACGTTAATAAAAAACATAGAAACCTAATAAAATGGCAAAGTTTTTGTTAACGTATTTGACATTTTTTTCTGGATATCAATATATTATACAGGGTGGAAAGGGACGACGTTCCTTCCCGCTACCGACCGAGTCTACCAACCATTACGATGAACTTTCAGTATGGGACCAACATCGAAATATGTTTTTAAAAATGTAGGCCCTCATACAAAGTGAGTGATTAGTTCGAGTTCAATAGTATAGAAAAGTCAATTTTCCATGTACGCTTTCGATGTTGGTCCCATACTGAAAGTTCATCGTAATCGTTGGTAGAGTCGGTCGGTAGCGGGAAGGAACGTTGTCCCTTTCCACCCTGTATATTCCGTTCGATAGAGCAGAAATTTTGCAGTCGAACGGTATACTTATTACTTAACTCAATTTCGTCATTTTGGTGGTCACACAACCGACGATTATTATATCCACTGCTGAGCAATGACCTCTCCGTAGCCTATGCGTATGGAGGACGCATTAGGAGATAAATACCCATAATCGCTACGCTGAGCAAGCGCGTTGGCAATCGCAGTAGTGCGTCCAGTATGACGATGCTGCTGCCCATCATCAATCTTCGGTAAATAAATAGTGGTTGTAGTGGTTTAATAGTGACTACAGCGCCTTAGCCAATTCTTACGACATCCACGGGAAGAGTTGGGGTGGTGACTAATGTATTCTTACTGCCGTCACCACACGCTTACGTAAGTACCTAGGTTTTTAGGGTTCCGTAGCCAAAATGGCAAAAACGGAACCCTTATAGATTCGTCATGTCCGTCTGTCACAGCCGATTTACTCGGAAACTGTAAATGCTACAGTAAGTAACGAAATTTGGTAAGGATATGTGTTGTATGAACCGCTACAGGATTATGATACCTAACTAAATACATGAAATTTTTTAAAAGTTTTATATACAGGGTGTTTTTTTTTCGACCGTTCAAATTCTACGGAGTGAATGTGTAGGTCATACTCACCAACTTTTACTATGGGGACAAAGTCGAAATCGCGAAAAAAAAATCAGCTGTTTCATACAAATTGGCGGCATTACGCCGGCCGAAATGTATGAAACAGCTGATTTTTTTTTAACCCTGTAGGTATATAAGCCTAAGCGTGTGGGGTATTAATAGAAAGGTCTTTGAAAATGATATAAAGGTTTATGAATGTCATTTTTATTTAAGCAAATCGTTTTCGAGATATTCGCTCTCAAAGTCTGAAAAATGTGTCCCCCCCTCTATTTTTTAAACTACGCGATATAAAATCCTAAAAAAAATGTATGTTGCACATTAATAAACTCTATCAACGATTTTTGGTTTGATTAAATTTATATCTTCTATAGTTTTTGAGGTAGGTTGATTTAACTGTATTTTTTAATAATAAATTGATAATGGTACGTAACCCTTCGCGCGCGAGTCCGACTCGCACTTGGCCGGTTTTTAAATATTAGATATCGTATAAAGAAAACATACCGAAGTTTATCGAGTGGTTTAGGCATCAGCCGCAAAAGCTGAGGACGTGGGTTCTAATCTCCCTCCAGGTGGCTTATGATGGTCCCGTTTTATCTATTTATCGTGCTACGCATCACTTTCGCACTTACATACTTGTTAGAACCTGACAGCAACAACGACAAACGATTAAACACGGTACCATCATAAGCCTACAGCGTTGGTAAACTTCGCTATTTTTTCTTTGGTCCATCTAATATTTCAATTTATATACAGAATACTAGTATTATTACTAAAAAAAAACCGGCCAAGAGCATGTCGCACCATGCTCAGTATAGGGTTTCGTAGTCAGTCGAAAACGGCTGGGCCGATTATGTTCGAAATAGTTTCAGAAGCCTTTCACGATTTTTTGGACCTACGGATCAAACGTTAGAGGGGGACACATTTTTTTATATTCTGGTATGTATATTAAATCAATGTATAGTAGTTGGATTTAAATAGTTACACGGGTATCTTAATCTTGGATATCACCAAAATAACTATTAATGACTAGAACATTATAAATATTGAATGTCATATACCAACGGAAAAACGACCAAGATCACCAACGTCCCAGGTGGGAACGTTTTCAGTTTATAGTACACTATTAAAGGTTTTTATCCTCGTGTACCTCTAGTTAAGATGGCTGACGAAGTGCTCTAGAATATTAGCTATCTAATTATATAAAACTAAGATTGTTTACTTACACCTCAGTGCCCAATAGATGGCACCCATTTGTTTGTCATTTCTATCATAATCAGTGATCGGAAAAGTGTGCGTCATTGTTCGCAATAATAAGGACATGACTCCAAAAGTGATTAAAAAAATAATCATTTAATGAATTTCAAAAAATTACCTATTTGACACCGGTAACTATGAAAACCTTTGTAAATGAGCAATTCTTTTTATTTTTGCCACTAAAATGAAATATGAAATTTTAGGTAAATTTTATACTATTTCTACTCAGAATCACAAGCCGATTCCGTTTCCGTCGAAAAAAAAGTGTCCCATGATTATATGTAGGGAGTTGACAAGTTTCCTCAACCGGGAGAACTTAATTTCAGTGAAGCAGCATGGATTTGTTGAAAAAAGTTCGACGGTTACTAATCTATTAACCTGTGTACATGCCTGGACCAAAGAGATGGACCTCGGCCTCCCGGTTGATGTTATATATCTTGACTTTGAGCGTGCTTTTGACAAGGTTCCCCACCAGAGACTTCTTATGAAACTTGATCATTTTGGTATCCGAGGGAAACTTCTAAACTGGATAAGAGGCTACCTATCAGATAGATCCTTCAGTGTGCGTGTCGGCGACAGTGTGTCTCAGCCACTTAGTGTTCTAAGTGGAGTACCGCAGGGATCTGTTTTATCACCAGCCCTTTTCGGAATATTCGTAACTGACTTAATAGCCCTAATAGAGTCAGAATCGTGCTTCTTCGCAGATGATGGGAAATTCTTCGCTAACCCTCTCATTTCCTCAGGCCAGCTCCAAGCGGATCTGGATCGACTAGTGGAGTGGACTTCGCAGTGGATACTCAAATTGAATGTCGCTAAATGCACGGTTCTGCACCTTGGTAAGAAAAATCCCATGGTCCAATACACGATAGGGAGCTCCCCGATTGCGGCGGTGACAAGTCAGAAGGATCTCGGTGTGACAATCACTAATAATTTGAAGTGGGCTGAGCACATAAATAATATTGTCAAAAAGGCAAACTCGTTTTTATATGTCATTAAGCGCTCATTTCAATGCGTGTCAGTTGAAGTTTTTGTAAAGATTTATAAGACATATGTTCGGCCTCTTCTTGAATACGCGTTCCAGGTGTGGAGTCCGTATTTCGTCAAAGATATAGACATTTTGGAGAGTGTCCAGCGAAGAGCCACTAAAATCCCTTTTAAGCTAAAACGTCTACCGTATGAAGAGAGGCTAAAGGTTTTGAAGTTGCCCACACTTAGAGCAAGAAGAGCAAGAGGAGACCTTATTGAGTGTTTCAAGATCGTTACCCACTGTTACAACCTCCCCGACATTCACAACATAGTCTGTATGAGAACAGTCAGCCGCGATACCCGAGGTCACAGCCTAAAAATTGTCCGTACTTCCACTAACACTAAAGCTGCATACCACTCGCTGTCTAACCGTGTTGTGGTGGCTTGGAATAGCTTACCGGACAGTGTGGTCACTGCTCCCTCAGTTAATGCTTTTAAAAACCGACTTGACAAATGGCTTTTGGACAATAAATTGGACTAATAATTTATTCGAGCTCTGTGATGTGAAGTGACTTTTGTGAAATTTACCAACTTGAACTATATATTAACTTTTTTTTTTTTTGGACACTGTGTGACATAGGCACATCAGCTAAAAGCTGCTCGCCTATAATAAATAATAATAATAATAATAATGATTTTTTTTCCTATTGTGTTACTATTTTCCATACACCTTCTATGGCGGTAACACAAGAGGATATTCGAAATACATATGTATGAAATTTTTGGGACAGTTTTTTTTTCGCCGGAAATGGAATCAGCTCGTGATTCTGAGCAGAAATAGTATAAAATTTACCCAAATTTTCATATTTCATTTTAGTGGTAAAAATAAAAAGAATTTCTCAAATAATGATCTCAAAACTTCGACATAAAATTTCCAAAAAACTATTCGATTAGATATTCATTTATTCAACTTTGTAGTCATACTAGTCATGTCCATATTATATAATAACGCACATTTGTTCGATCTCTGATCATAATGACAAAAATGTCATTGAAAGTTGTATTGTATTACAGTGTGTAGATTATCGACGAGCGCTAGTACTTTCACCTTATAATTAAATACAGTTCATTATTAAAATTTTAGTAGCAACTTGCTACTATTAAGTACCTTTTTCAGGAACTTTTGTATTATACACTGTGTGTCTTGTTAAACGTCCCAAACCGCTTTGAACTTTCCTTTCCTAGTATTTTTAGTATAAAATTGTTCTATTATTCTACAATGGCGCAGCCACAGGCGGTGGGTCAAGTCTACAGACGTAGTTCTTTTGTTTCCAGTATCTTCAAGAACGAAAAGAACCAACTTTATAAACATACGAAGTTTGTATAAAGTAACGTTTTGCTTGAAATATGTGTTGTTTTCACGGAAGCGTAGGTAGTCAGTTTTGTTTGGTTGTATATTAATTATTCTTTGTTCGGTAGACAAGGGTTCAGGCCCTGGGCTGTTACAAATGTTACAGTGTAAAAGTCACGCACATTTCTTTTGTACAGATGAATCCCGTAACGTAGACGATTATGGACATTATGATCAAACAGTGTGTAGTTTACAAAGAAAAAGACGATATAAAAATGACGCATTACAAAGTAGCATTGGAAATGGACAAAATGTTTGTTCTTTGAGCATTTCCCTTTTATTCCAAAAATACTAGCTTGACCTTTCTCTAAGACGGATAACACTTGACAAGCATTGGCAACGTGATATCCGTCACGCCTAGATAATCGGGCATTGATTTACTAATCAATCAGATAAAGGGGTTTGTATACAACCCCGGTTGTATAAAAAGAGTTTTTTTTTAAATAAAAAGGTTTATAAATTTTGGTTGAAAATTTAAAACGCCAATTGATTTTAAAGAAAGTTATAGAATAGTTTGTCATCCGCAGACCACGAACCCTGTAAAGTGTTCGAAACGTCGAAATGAAGTTAAAATTAGTTAATATACGCGAGTTTATCCGTTTTCATAGTTTTATTTCATGAATAGTTTCTTATTAGATAGGTACTTACATATGTCTAATTTTTCCATTAGATTCATCTATTTATTACGAACCAATACCTACATACCTACTTTCAACTATTTTCGTAGTACTTACTAGTTACTCTCATATATCAATAGAAGGCTAAACTAAATAAATTAAACTATTTAGAGTGTCCCATAGAAAGTTGCAATCGGCAGGGCAAAGAGCTCCTTTATTGGTTCGAACATCCTACAAAATTGCAAAAATAAGGACCATCCTACTGTATCTAATTCGTTTAGTTATGTTTCTAGTCTAGGTTTCAGGTTGCTAGGTTTCATTCGATACCCTGTTTAACCTATACAAATAATGCGAATGACTAGTTCAAAATGGTTTGCAGCGAAAATTTTATTTTTACACAATCTTGAAGAGGTCCTAAAATGTTCATGAACTTTATCCTGCAAGACTGCGTTTGAATGAAATTTCTAATTAAGCTACAGCTTGTAAATAAACAAGTGTCCAATATCTCGAAATTTTACTACAAAAGAATAGGATCCTCTGGAATTTCTAATATATTTTTTAAAAGCAATTTTCGTCCGGAAAGGAGACCTGTTATTTTGAAACTTGAGTCAGCATACAAAAAAATAAATCCAATTTTAATAAGAATTTTATTTAGCTGATTAAAAGTTAGTCGCCTACATGGCTTCGTTGTATTTGGATTAATTCCGCTAGTGGAAAACTATGTACGGCGAGCTGATACGACTACAATCCAACCTAAGTAGGTACTATCGAAAGGCAAATTTTAATTTAATTAAGGATATGGTATTGGTTTGAGAAAAGAAACGGCACCCGAGGAAAATTTCCTGTAGCTAAATGACTTTTACAAGACTGATCAACTTATTTATCAGTAGAATAAAAATGCATGCTTAATGTAGGGTTCCGTAGTAATTTAAAAACGGTCAGGCTGATTATGTTATAAATAGTTTTATTTTAAAGTATTTCATAAGCTCACTATTATTTTATTTTTTGGACTCACCAAAAGTTAGAGGGGGCGGGGGACATTTTGTTTATTCCAAAGCTATTAAATTATCTTCGTAACCGTTGTCATTAGATCACAGCAAAATAAAAAAAACATTCCGACTTTACTACTAGGGGAGGTACCCTAAATGTTTTTTTAGTACAGATGGTGCCTTGTTTTTTGAAGTGGCTCATTTTACGTCAGGTCCAAAACTTCGGAAGGCCATCTGTACTAAAAAACGTCGTACAGTCGCCATCAGATATATGGTAGCGGTCGAGGTCCCCAAATAAATCGGAGCAACGTAAAATTTCAATAAATTCGTTACGTGAGAAAAGGGCAATGATTTGGGAGCGTGTAATTCGTCATAAATTTTGGGGCTGTCACTTTTCAATAAATTAGTAACGTACAAGTAGGTGAAGATATCGGAACGAACATGACTCAAAGATATCGAAGCAGCCAGGATGATCATAAAAATCGGAACATTTATAGGAAATACACCTTAAGTCTGCGTCACATAGTTTATTTTAATTTGTTACTATGTTGTCACTACTACTACCACAGATTAAATATAGGGAAGATTCCGTGTATTAAGACATACCTGAACAAACTATTGTCATCCTTTACCATCTCAAGATGTATTCCATAAGGAAAAAAGAGACAAATAAGGTAGCTCTCCTTGGTCTTGAATTATATCAACGACTCCATTTTCTTGAACAATGTTACCAACCTGACTAGATAAAATGTCATTACTATTAGTGTTGTCCAGTCTTCATCGTATGCTTTTATCGGCAATAATAATATTTTTACCAAATTAGGTAGCGAATACAGTAGGAATAAACCTTATTTCTTACTCAGAATCACGATCTTCTGCGATCCTTGATATGTCATGATTTCTAAATCTATTTTTTAGGATAAAAATAAAAACACAAAATTATTGAAATATTTTCTTTAATTAAAATGTCATAAGAAGTGTTCTGTCTAAAACGTAGCGGTAAGGTCCCGCTAAGAAACACAATTATCTAGCCTCAAAGAAAAACTAACTAGAAGGTCATTTTATTTTTTTACATAATTTTATTAACACGTACAAATCATTTAAACACGAAACTATAGGTGCTCTGAGAATTTAGACAAGTTTCTGGACCTGACGCCTCAGTGCTGCCGCCCTGGTGAACGGCATTTCAGAAAATCCTCATTATAACATGTTTTATGGAACTTATCATCCCTTAAAGCATACCTAACAATTTTCGTATGATGGCTTCTTTATAATTAATCAGTCGACACAAGTATCACATGAGTGTCATTATTAAACTAAACTTAATTTACTTTCTGGTTGACATGACATTGGATGATTACCAAATATGGTGGGTACTACGTCAGAATGTAATCACTTATGCGCGTACCCTTGCCTGAAACAACAGCTTAAAATGTGCGGAGCATATTTTTGAATACTTTTAGGGCACCAGTCATCTGCCTTTTTGATATCTTTGACCCATAATAGCCTTTGTTCAATGTCCTGTGGAAACCTGTTCGAAATTAAAAACATCGATTCATTTTCTGAGTTGGCTATCAATACATTTATCGATATCACGATCGGTCTCTTAAGTGCAACACTATGAGATACAAATATTTGAATCCCACTATTTATAATTACATTATGAATGCAAATACGAATGGTTAATTCACAAAACTACACACATGTATCCGGCAACAAATATTGAATAAGATTTTCAGTTACTTTTACCTTAATAAGGTTCGAAATCTTAAAATTCAAGTCAAAACTAAATTACCGGTGAAACGTAATGTCTTTATTTTGTTCATTCAGGTAACCCTGGCGGTTTTTACACCCTGGAACCACACAAGTCATCACTTTTATCACATTCCGTGCACTTATCGAACAGAACTATACATGAAAAGCTTTATTTTAATCACTTTTACTATTTGCGGTTTAGGTGCACTAGTATAGCCAAACAAACATCGTTGACAGGCATTGCCGGCGTCACCCACAGATAATATAGACTCGGTCTATCAATTTATATGTCTATGACTACTACTACTTTAAGTTGTCAATGTCAAAGATGATTTTGACGGCACATGTTGTGGGTGAGTAAATGAGTTTCCTAGATAAAAGAGAAGTTTTTAAGCATCATTATCGAAAAATGCATAAATTCAATTTAGATTTTTTATTGATGTAATCATATCAATATGGGATACGTAAATAAAATCGTAAAGCTAGCAAATTATTTATTTGAACGGAACTAAAAAAGTATAAAGGGTGAACAGAATACCTAAAAGTCATTTGCGGATCCTATTTTACCACGGTGACAAGTCCGAGAATTGTAAATTGACTGTTTCTCCCATTGCAGGCGTCCATGGGCTACGGTTAACACTTATCATCAGACGGGCTGTGTGGTTGTTTGTGTTTCAAATATATTGCAAGAACTTTTAGCAATCAACAATAAATACCGTCTTTTAAGCGAAGCAAAATTATATATTGTCACAAAAATAGGACAATTGTAGCGAAATTCCATCAGTTACAGTGATATTATACATATATGATATTATTGATATTATATTATATATATGTTTATGCTATTGTTGCTTTACTAAAATACAGGGTGGCTCATTATAATTAGTCAGTATGGGAATGTCTGAAACTATCGGATATACGAAAATATGTTCTTAGGAACCATGTCATCGATTTTAATAAACAGAAAAACTGCATTAATATATTAGAAAAAAAAAAAAACTACCCAGCAGGGGAATCGAATCCGGTTGTTTTGAAAAAATAAACTTATCTGCACTATTTCTGTTCGGATATCCATTGTGTAGGTCTTAAGCAGTAAATAGTAGTATATTTGTTTTTAGGAACCATTATCCCCTAAGAAGCATGATGTCTAAAATGAATAAAATACATTGTTTTCACATATTCAACACGTTTTTTTTTCTATTGTATAAATGCAGTTTTTTTATCAAAATCGATGATAGATAATTATGGTCCCTAAAAACAAATATTACTTAGTATGTCTTATAGTTTCAGAATTTCTCTTTCAAAAAATAAAGAAGACAAAATTTTAAGACAAAATATTATTAAATGACGAACTGACATTTCTATTACTCCCTAGAGAATTTCACTTTTCTATTACTCCCGCTATGCATGCAAGCAATGGCGCGCTTAGACGGCAAGTGTGATAAAAAGGTGCTGGCCCCCAAGATCGCCTGATTTGACAGCTCCTGATTTTTTTTCTGTGGGGTTATTTAAAAGGATTAGTCTTTTCTAATTGGCCAACGAACCTTTAGCAATTAAAACAAAATACTCGAACCACGATCACTGAAATAACGCCGGAAATGTGTGAAAAAGTGTTAAAAAATGCGATGAAAAGGGTTGGCATCTGCGATACTACTGGAGGTGGATATTTGTCTGATTATTTTCCATGTGTAATTGCCGACCCAAAATAATTTTATTTAACCAGTGATACTTTATATTTTTTGTGTTATGTATAGAATAAAATTTCAAAAATAAAGTGTATATACAGTCGTGGCCAGATAATTAGGAACAAGATTTTTTTTCCCATACAACTGCCTGCAAACAGGGCTTTGCAAATTTGATAATAATTTAAGAAATAATTGACCATTTTTCTTTATTAATATCAGAACTTATCTATGATTAAATAAGGTATACTGGAACGTATTGCAAAGTTCCATAAAATACCTATCTTGAAAAATATGGATGACCCCATAAACACTTCAACCTAATTAAGAACAAAATGTATGAAATCGTTCCTAATTAAGTTGAAGTGTCTATGGCGTCATCCATATTTTTCAAGTTAGGTATTTTTTAGAATTTTGCAATACGTCCCAGTATACCTTATTTAATCATGGATAAGTTCTGATATTAATAAAGAAAAATAGTCAAATATTTTTTAATTTATTATAAAATTTGCAAAGCCCAGTTTGCAGGCAGTTGTATGAGAAAAAAAATCTTGTTCCTAATTATCTGGCCACGACTGTATCTTATTTGGCCACCCTGCACCCTGTATAACTATGAATATATTCTAGATTGACTTATACTCTGTTGTGTCAATAGTACTTTCAAATCCCATTGTAATAATCATCATCATCATCATCAGCCTATGATAGTCCACTGCTGGACGTAGGCCTCTCCTATTTACTATGCGTATAGACGCATTAGGAGGTAAATGCTCATAATCACCACGCTGGGCAAGCGGATTGGCGATCGCAGTAATGTGTCCACTAGTGTGTCAACAGTACTTTCAAATCCCATTGTAATCGCTGTTTAATAATACCTACTTCAATATAATTATTACTCGAAATATTTATTGCGCCACCGCCGAGTACCCGACACCTTCTCACGAAATTTAGCATTGAAATTTTGCTCCTTGTTCTACCTTTGCCAATTTTGGCAATACGTCAAAACAGCGGTTAACTAGATAACTCATTTTAATGATTTAGGCATAATATCTGTCCAATTTGCGAAAGAGACAGAAATATATTTGTCACGATGACAAATGTCTACTCTTTTCGAAGAACGTCACAACAAACCACTCTGTTCTAAATTGAAATTATTGACAACCTATTCAAGACTTGGCTGACCATAAAGAATTTAAAGCGATGTGTATATTACACTAAGGTATATTTTCCATAAATGTTGCGATATTTACGACCAACCTGACTGCTCAGATATTTCTGATTATCTCTGTGTTCTGACATTTTTGCCTAATTATACGTTACGAATTCATTGAAAAGTGGTTGCTCCTAAATTTGTGACGAATTACATGCCTCTAATTTATTGGCCTTTTCTCACGTAACGAATTTATTGAAATTTTACGTTGCTCCGATTTATTTGGGGACCTCGACCGCTACCATATATCTGATGGCGACTGTACAAGACACATGCAAAAAATAAATTCGTAACTCGTGTTGATTTAAAATACTTGTATTGTAGTGTAATATTTTACTACTTTGTCGGTTTCATTAATATGTATACATACCTATACCAAATTCAAAATTTCTAGGACTAATGGCCACTGGCTATGCTGCGGATAGACAGACGGACACACGTCCTAGTTTACAACGGAACCCTAAAGAGGCAGCATTTTTTTATGTAGATGCGTGTTGTTGATGCTTATGAGAAATAAGAATTAGCCGCCTTTTTACTGCCAAAGATTGTCTGGCAGAATATATATTTTATGGTAAAACAGGCCCATAATGTGATTGAAAATATCCGTTACTTAATTTTATCACTGTATTTTTTTTCACATCGTGAGGAAAAAAGACAGAGCTAACATTTACAAAACTTTGAAATGCGACTGATCTATAATAGACAATAATCATATTGTTTTTTATTAAAAAAAATCTTAAATGGCTTATTCTGCTTCCAGAATCCATACTGGCAGTGGAAGTGCACTTACTTTTTGGCCACCCTGTATATTTGCATTATGACGTCACTAGCTTTAACATGTTATGATAAAGTCGCGTAACACTTTATCGGCAACAACGTTTAGAAAACGATATGGATTCACATCAAGGAAAGGTTACACCGCTTGACCTTTGACTTAGTTGTCACTTCTACATACTTGCATCAACATTACCGGTAATGGACTTCATGGAAAACAGGGAATCTGTATAAAATACGAAATATGTGTGAATATATGTAGAAAAGCAAGTGAAACAATATTTTTCTTTTGTTCACTTCAGAGCTGGGCTAAAAGTAATCTGATTACTTCTGTAAATTATATTTGTATGTGTACTTTGTAATCTAGGTTACAAAGTAGGTATGTACCGACACATACAAAAATAATCGAAAACAGTAATCGTATTAGTTATTTTTTGCCCAATTCTGGTTCACTACATGTTTTATGATTAAAATGAAAATACCTTAAAGATTTCCAATGTTTTTAAATTTTTTATTTACTACCCTGAGTAATTTGTGACTCAGTCATGAGGTCTTTCAATTTTATTCTTGTAGAAGAAAGAGCTGATAATAATCACCAAATAACGTTTCACCATAATCCCATCACCAAAGGAACCATCTCGGAGTTATACCCATTCGATAAAAAAAATCGTTTCACGATTCGCGGGGATATCGAGTAAAGGTGCATTCAGACCAAAAGAGCATTCGCTGTTCTATCCCCCGCTCTACAAAATCAACCAATCACGTTTTGTGTAACGATCGAATTTCGTAGAGTGGGAGGTTAGAATAGCGAATGTTCGCTTGGTCTGAATGCACCTTAACATACGTACAAAAAAAATGTCGATCGAATTGAGAAGCCCCTCCGTTTTTGAAGTCAGTTAAACTGATTCACAGATTCTCAAACTGTTCATAATTTATTCATGACTGGACGAAAGCCCGTTGGGCTTTTATTGTCAAGGGATGCATTCGGCATAAGATATATTATAGCACCCAAGATGACCAATAACTACCGAATATCGTCTCTATTCTCTAGCCTTGGAGTCCATGTTTAGATAATTTTGAGCGCCTTTACTGTTCTAGTATATTTGGTGGTGACCGTACTAAGGACTTGCGGATGTCCGGTATTGTCTTCGGTACAACTACGTCTGCTTTAGAACTAGATCTATTTGTATAATGGGCACCTATTGTTTCTAATAATAGCGACGAAGGTTTATTTCTGCTCGTATAATTACATGCAATAAATCGAAAACTATTAAAACTAAATGTTTAGTTTTAAAATCGCAAAGAAGAAATGTTCTTAATAAATGTCATATTTAACTAAAGGCAATCTAAAGAATTCTTAAATTTTAAATATAATTAGGACCTAAATAATATGCTCGGAACTTTATTTTTAAAATAAAGGTCGCATCTTTTAAAATATGGAGCTCACCCTTTCATTCTGCCTCACATTTCACTTTTCACTTTTATAGGACTACTTTAATAATCAGCATTTATTTAAGGCTTATTGTTTAAAAAAAAACTACGGGTCTTACCACAGTCGGAAACGTCGCCGGATACGAAATTGACGCCGGAAATGTGAAAACCAAAAGGTACTCTTTATATTTAATTATATCCCTGTCAGTAAAAAAGGCGGATAATTCAAAATTGCAGACAACTCGTTGCGTCTACATTTTTTAAATTTGCCGCCTTTTTATATTGCCAGGAATAGGGATAATGAGTATGATGACTGTAGTTAAAATAAATTATTTAACATTATTGCCGACATAACACACGAAGAAATTATGACTAAGATGTACTCGTAGATTGTAGTAATTTTCGTACAGAACTTCTATTTAATAAATTAAAAAGAACTTAAAAGAGTATTTGGCAGTACTCAAACGTGACGTCACTTTTGTGTATTTCATATAAAATTCCATAGTAGTGATCGTTTTGACAGTTCGTTAAAAGATGGTGATTTAACTTGCCAGTCATCAAACCTATTGTCGCACATAGTTAGTTGTGCTGTTGCTACTAGGTACCCTGTCCAATTGTCCATCCATCTTATCAGTAGAAAAAGACGGCAAATAAAAACAAATAGGAGGGAAGAGTTTGTTGTTCATAGAAAAATTGAATACCTACAGTACATAGATAACTACCGTACAATACAATCACATGTTAGGATAAAATTCACCGTCAAACCTCGATATTCATTCGTGGCATTTTGAATAATATACTCATAAAAATTGTTCCGACACATAATATGTACATAGATAAAATTACCTACCGTATAATCACATATTAGGATTAAATTCACCGTCAAACCTCGATATTTATTCGTGGCACATTGAATAATATACTCAAAAAATTGTTCTGGTTGTATAAATAATAATAAATAAATAAATATTTTTGGACATCTTTAAGCTAAATTAAGTCCCACGGTAAGCTAAATTAAGGCTTGTGATGTGGGTACCAGGCGACGATATATATAATAGATACTTAAATACATAGACAGCCATGACCAAGGAACAAATATTTGTGATAAATAAATACACAAATAATGCCCTCGCCGGGATTCAAACCCGGAACCTCCAGCTTCGTAGGCAGGGTCACTACCAACTAGGCTACGGAGGCTGACAGGCTGGTATGAAACTTAGTTTTTAAATGATAATTTGTTGTTTTACTTATTACATAGATTTAACGACAAACATAAAATAATGGGAATATTCAATATATCTAAGTAGCAGCATGTGAAATCTTAACTCTACGTAACGAAAACTGAATTTGAACTACATATTTTGAATTGAAAAGGTGAATGAACTTTTGACAGTTTAGAAATTACCCTTATATCTATGACGTTAAGGTGAGTGAGTGACTGGTAAGTCTTACCGTCATATTAATAAGGAATCATATATAACTGTCAAAAGTTCATTCTTAGAAATCACAGACTATAATTATGCCATAACGCGCAATAATTTCAATTAACTTTTTCATAAATGAAATTAAAATGATTGTAGACTGGTTAAAAAAAATCTTAAAATATAACTAAACACATCCAAGAAAGCTATACCTTTGAGCCCGCGGCAGTTTCACTGATGATGCCAAGAGGTCTATTCTAAACCACTATCGACGTATTCTCTTGCTTCCGCAAATATGTATGAATTCGCAAGTACAACAGAGAGGCAACACTGACTCTCCGTTTGTATAACGTTACGTTATATGAAGTACCCGTAGACCTTAGTGTGTGCCAGGAGCTGCCATCATCATCATCATATCAGCCGAAAGACGTCCACTACTGAAAATAGACCTCCCTCAAAGACTGAAATGTCTGTACTGCAGTGTTATTCACTAAGGAAACCGCCTTGCTGTCAGCGCTGTGTCAGAGCTGCGGCATCGTCGAGCCTAAAAATGGTATTCACTAATGTACTTTAAACGAGACTAGTGCTCGGCGACGAATGCGGCGTGAGCTGGAACTACACGGCGTCGAGAGTTTAATGTACGAACTTCGTATTCTCTAACGAAAAACAGCGGCGAACTCGCCCACAACCTCGCTCACAGCCTCGATTCCTAATGTCAAATTAAACAGCTAGGATTTTAGACAAGGCTGTCTCGACGTCGAGCTCGTTGACGAACGCAGCGTCGAATGTGTGAATAAGAGAATAGCATAGCTGAGAAAAGAATTGGAAATATAATTGAATTTAAGCTTTCGTGACACATAATACGAGTATAATTAACGATTAAACTCACGTGTATTTATTTACTCACGACGCGCGACATGTTTCGGAGAGCCTAGGTCTCCATTATCCAAGCACTGAGCCCGAGTTCATGCCTTCATCACGCGAGCGCGACGCGTACTGTAAATATAGTTTCCGAAAAACGCGAAACTTTCAGTGTGATCCTTGTACTTATCCTGCATATTACACCAGTATACATAACACGAAATAAACACTGAAAATAGTACATTTCCTAACTACTCGTAGTGCAGTGTAAGGGACGATTTTTTTTATAACAAGCGCGTCAAGAAGAGAAATTATTAGGAAAAATATTTACCAAAGTGACTTAGGTTGGCTATATTACGAGGAAACTTTGATATACAGAATATACCCCATGTATGTTAGCCGATTTTTTGTAGTTTTCGAGTTATTAATTTTTGAAATTTTTTTTTTGAGAAATTCTGTAATAAAGAAATTTATTAATAAAAAAAACTGTTGGGTTTTTTAACTAGTTTCTTTTTGTAAAAGTATTACTACAAATAAAGCATTTACTGACAAAAAAATTAGCTTCCTCAATTTGATACAAGTAGGATAAAAAATACCAAATTCAAAATTTTACGCTAAAAACGCATCATAATAGCATTAATGTACGTAAATAAAAAAAATAAAACATATCCCAAGGATTTTTGGTAATGTAGAGACTGCCCTAGATCTTAAAGCTTCGTAAAAGAAAAAAAAAGTGATACTTAATAATGAGGATTTTTCGGAGTACATACCTAGTCGGTCAAATAAACTTAAAAAAAAACTTTTAAATTTTTAATTTAAAAATAAAGTGAAATTTCGTCTGTTTTGTTGTTCTTATCAATAAACAAAGACAGAAAATACCACGAAAACTCAATTTGTGTAGTTATTCAAGTCATTTTTACTACTTTAAAATTTTAAGCTTTTTTAAGTTTATTTGACCGACTACTCCGAAAAATCCTCATTGTTAAGTATCACTTTTTTTTGCTTTTACGAAGGGTTAAGGTCTAAGGCAGTCTTTACATTACCAAAAATCCTTGGGATATGTTTTTTTTTTATTTACGTACATTAATGCTATTTTGATGCATTTTTAACGTAAAATTTTGAATTTTGTATTTTTTATCCTACTTGTATCAAAGTGAGGACGCAAATTTTTTTGTCAGTAAATGCTTTATTTGTAGTAATACTTTTACAAAAAGAAAATATTAAAAAAACCCAATAGTTTTTTTATCAATAAATTTCTTCATTCCAGAATTTCTCAAAAAAAAAATTTCAAAAATTCATAACACGAAAACTACAAAAAATCGGCTAACATACATGGGGTATATTCTGATAGCCCATGACGTAGGAAACCTAAAAAAAATATTTGACGTCAAGGTTTGGACCACCCTGTATGTAACAAATCCTTGCTATCATTTACAAAACTGAAAAGGTTGAAGTTGATACCAGAGTTCTAGTTAGGTAAATCAACAAAGAACATTGTACATTAATACCAAACAACTGGTGTAATCAACAAAAAACAGGTGTAATCTACCAAATTAATTTAGTAGAATGCAAACATAAAAGTTTGCTACTTAAAATAAAAAATATAAAAAATGTGATAGGACCGAATTCAACCATAATTTCCGGTTAGAATTACGCAAGACCTGATAAATCCAACTTAGCATTTTTTTCAGCGAAGTGTTACTGGTATTTCCCAAAGTGAAATATTAGGGTGGCACACTGTTTCATAGACAGAAGTTTCATAGAATTTCGTTTCACAGAAATTTGTTCATATATTATTTAGATCATATACTTTCTGTTCCAATATTATTGTTTCATAGACTATTCAATTGCTTAAAACATATTTCACAGACATTCAGTTCCATGTATATTGCTATCTAACTTTTTTACTTTACAAAGTAACCAAACACTAGAATTACATTTCATGTATTTTTGTTTTGTAGGCACTTATTTCATAGATTGTTGTTTTATAGTTACTAGTTTATATAATATTTAGTTCCACTATTTACTTTTTTTCATAGCGATATTCTTACTTAATGAGTCATATTTCATGTAAGTACCTATTTTGTTTCTTATACACTAATTCGCCCTCCCTCTAAAAAAACCAAACTGCTACCAGAAAAAGTAGGTAGATTGTAGGCAAAGTAGGTTAGGTAGGGTAGGTTAGGTTAGGTTAAGTTAGTTAGCTTTTCAATCTGTTCTAGCCTCGAAACCTAACCAATCCAAGTAATAAATCAGGGTAAAACCGACTTGGATTGGTTAGGTTTCGAGCGTAGTTTCCCGGATAAATAAAATACCCACTTATTTTTAATTAATTGTTTACGTATCGTCATCCTTGCGAAACAAAATAAAGGGGGGACGGGGGGGCGAAGCCCCGTACAAGGGGGGACCCCCGCAATAAAAAATAACAAATTAGTACCTCCCCTGCTCTAACCTGGATAGGTTCGTTAGGTACCTTTTATCCTTCAGACCAGAAATAGAAGCCCCGCGCAGCGGGGCTTCGTCGACCGGTTCCCAGGTCTAAATCGCTTACTAAAATTCTTTGCACAAAGGTATTTCTTTTGTATTTGTATAATGGTATGTAATGATAATTCTATAGTTTAATTATGACTGAATAAAAAATATTAAGTTTGATAGAATGACAAACAACATTCTATGAATATTCAGTTTTTAAAACAACTGTTCTAGACAAAAAATACTATACGAATTAATAATATTTGATTGAATACGCTATGAAATGAAATTCTAAGAACTACATATCTGAACAATAAAAAATATACTAAACCAGATTATACAATGTAAGAGCTCTGAAAAATGATCATTCTATGAAATGAAAATACGAGAAACATTTTCTATGAACCCATATTCTGCGAAAATGTTGTCTATGAAACAACGTACAACCAAATATTAGGTTAGCATACTCGTCCGGTGCCTAAGTTTGAACGAGTCTGTAGAGACCGATTTTCACCTGGTTTTCCCAGTTTGATGCCTCAGTTATTTATTTAATGACATGATGCATTTGCCACAACATTTTACTAGATATTAAATAACTTTTGTTTGAAACCCGTAATAAACTAACCAGGCATAGGTACGGTGGGTTGCTAAAGTGTGTAACTAATTCTGAATGGATGGATAAATCGATATACTTACAAGAAGGCCAGTTAAATAAAATTAAGTTTGTATATTTTTGTATTTCTAATGACTAGTTTACTTTGTTGTAATTGTTGTACTAATATGTTGCTACTATTGTCTACTATAAATATCTTCTCTCATCTACTCAAAGGTTAACTGGAAGAAATCCCTTATAGGGATAAGTTCGCCTTTGTACTTCCCTTATCATAGTTATCATATTGTAAATCTCATGTAATCTGTGTTTTGTACAATAAAGAGTTATACTACTACTATATTTGTACCGTTTGGCGAAGAAACTTTAGGTTCATGGGGCTCCAGCGCACGCAACTTGTTTGTTGAGATTGCGAAACGTCTTGTTCACTTAACTAAAGACTGGAGAGCTGGCGAATCATATAAGGGCGTTTAAAAAATGTGCACCTACCCACTTAACCCTTAATTCGTCAGAAATAAGGGATGGTCGTGTTCCACCCTCCTTGGCAGTCAATAGTTTTCATAAATTTTGTTTCGAAAAAAAAATACAAAGAGTGATTCAAAGACCATGTTCAGTATTTTGAACTTATTTTGAAGTTGTCGAATTAATAAGTAGTATAATATAAAGTTGCAACAAAACAACTAAATATTTATAGTACATATGTTTTTTTCCCGTTTTCATGTTCCCGTTGTAATATCGCTTACAGTTTATAAAATGAACACCAAAAGCAAACTTAGCTAACTTTTTCGATCTTTAATGCTTAAAGATATCATTAACACCGTTGTTTGAGAGCACGCATAATGGGATTTTTAGAAAATATTATATTATTAAAACGGGTTGTACAGTCGACGTCAAAGATATCGTTGCACGATATTTACACGACCTTAAAATCAAGGCAATAAAGTCGTATAAATATATTTTTGGCACCTAAACCGTAATGATATCTTTGATGTCGACTGTACCATGTGAATTTGGATTATTACATCCGATTTTTCGGCACCGTTGCAAATGCCATCAATACGGAGCAACTGCCGTGGTGTGAGTTTTAGTTGTGGTCTACCCACACACCCAAAAAAAAACAAAATATTGTCAGCCTCCGTACCCTAGCTGGTAGAGACCCTGCCTACGAAGCTGGAGGTTGTGGGTTCGGATCCCTGCGAGGGCTTTATTTGTGTATTTATTTATCACAAATATTTGTTCAGTCAAGTGTAAAAATAAGTATCGATAGAATCCGCTCATAAATATGTTACGACGTTCTTATTACACAGAGTTAGGGACTGAGACTTAAAACAGGGACATATTTTTGAACATTTTTGTGTACACCTGATTTTGTCTTTGACGGTTCCTTGGTCGTGGTTGTGTATGTATGTAAGTATCTATAATTATGTATCTATATATCGTATACCCACTTTGGTACCCACATCACAAGCCTTCATTGAACTGACCGTGGGACTAGGTCGATTTGTGCAAGATGACCCAAGATATTTATTATATCTTTCTAAAAATGCCCATAAGTTTTGGACCACAATGCAACACCTACGCCCGCCTACGCGGGGCGGACTCCGCTTGGACCAACCCCCACTAGCGCGTATAAAAGCGTCAACCCTCCACTGCTGAGGCCATTCTAGTCTTACGCGCGTCGGTCGCGCCGTGCCCCGTACTAGTGAGTGCATACGAGAAACTAAGGTAAGTTCATTTTAAGTTACGTTTTGAAGTTTGGGTCTTTTTATGTGAACAGGATTTTCATCGCAGCAATGTTTACTTAACACCAACTATAAATATTATAAATGTTGTTTTTAATAAAATATGGGTTAATACTACGAAAAACTATTTGAAAATGTATTAAATGGAGGCGCATCATTTTTGGAAAAAATATTTAACTGGATATACAAAATATATGAACACTGGAAAAAGTTTTACATAGGTACATTAAACTTGACTAACTAGCACACCAATATGTTACTACTATGTACCATAACTATATTATTACCATAATTATATTTGAATACTTATTATCCGTATATTTTATATACAAATATTTACATATATTTTGAAATAGTCCAGTATGGATAGTTTCTAAATACCGCCGCATTTTTAAAACTTCGATATAAGATATGGACCTATAATAGTGGCTATATAATATAGGTTCCCTTAAAAATATTATCTAACAAGCTATAAATTGGTAATTCTATTATAATTTTAATTTCATATTATCATAATATTTTTTTGGAAAAATCCAAGGAGTGAAAATCCGGTTAATTGAAAGATTGTTCTTGCATAAGAAAATGATTAAGCTGACTGGGAAATAAAGGAAATTCAGCGCTTGTTCCGAAAACCTCAATACATATGGGTACTTTTATTAGAAGGCTTATATTTAAACTGGAAAGCTATAAATTAAAAGCATTTGAATCTATTCTATTTCTGTTTCACAACGGGATATTACACATTATTCACATATTCCTCTTTTGGATTCTTATGAATCCTATATGAATATAACGAACTTTATCAGTTTAACGAAGTGTAATTAAGGTTTACAGGAATAACTAAAGGAACTACGAGTATTTCATAATTTTTGTGAATACAAATTTACACGGATATTTTTTTGTGTCTATTATTATAATTATTTTATATTTGCTGCCTGACTTCCGTTTATTTAACTGGTTTTTTACTAATTACTTCAAGTGACATAGAAAACGAAAAAATAATAGAGTTTGATAGTTTTATTTATAACAGTGATGGTCAGGGGTGCCCGCTGACCTGTGTAAATTGTTCCACATACCGCGTAGATTCAGTATTTCATTAAATCGATTTTAATAGAATAATAAAATACAAGGTATTTTTCAGAAATCAGCTCACATGTTCACTTACGGCCACTCTGTATGCTTAGCACATGATTGGTGTGTCAGTAAGTCGCCGCGAGATAGATTTTCCATCTTTTACTAACTATATGAATAAAAGAGGGATGGACAGTTTATCTCGCGGCGACATTTTGTCGCACTAATCCTGTGCTAAGCCTGCTGGTTCCCTTGCGTGGACAGTTTCGTAGAGCCCGAGTTCCGTAGAGTTTTTTAAATAAAATATTGTATTCGGTTACCGCAATCTTTCATGAAATATAATTATGGAATCGCACTATATCGCCTGTCACATGTTGACTACGGACTCTGTAAAGCGTTTGAAACGTCGAATGTAATTAATATTCATTTCCGTAGTTTTATTTAGAAGATTAACTAACCCTAACAATACTTAAGAATTATAATTAACGGGAGACTCAAAAATTATAATTATAATATTTAGATATTCTCAACTGGAGTACCCTCAACCAAAGTACGACATTTTACGTTTAAACTGAGAGTACTCCTGTTGAGAATCCCCTTAATAGGTCGAAACTAGGATCATTTTCATCGATTGACTTACATTACGCGAGTAATTCGGTTCGTTAAATATTATAAACTTAACCATATCTACTTGAATTGGATAAAAGGAACCTTCATGTTTATTTGTAAGAACATCCACTACCTACTTTATATAAAAAAAAAGATGAATTTTATTCACGAAACTGTATTGACATAAATTAACTCGCAAACGCTGGTGCGAATTTTGGATGCAACAAGTGCTCGTTTCAGTTCTACATCATAAAATCAACTTACCTATTCACGGAGGTAAATCACTTTGTCTTATGTAGTTTAATTTAATACAAGCAAGAAAAGGTAATAATATTTCTTAACAGACCAAATTATTAATTTGTAATTTTCTTTTTCACATAAGTAAGGAGTCGATTTAAAATCATTTAAAAATTTCAAATAATATATTAAAAATATAACTATCACAACTTGAACTCAAACGATCCAAAAACGAATACCAATAATTAAGCGGAATACAATTTACTTTAAAAATAGTTAAAGGAAACCAACAAAATGTTATAAATTGAAACTCACCTCTATATTTAAAAACAAGAAGTAAATAAGAAGAAACACTACGAAATGCAAAAGTTTAAATAAAAGTTCATAAATATGAAGCAATTGATATAAATATCAACCGCAGCGTCCAATAAGAAAGTCAAAAAACCTTTTTTTTTAATAACATCCATGTAAAAGTACGGTTACATATAAAAAAATATACGGCAGTGATAGGTACTTTATTTTGTGGACAAGTCTAATTTATTTTACATTAACTAGGCAGTGACAGGATATAAAACTGCAAGAGAAATAATCAACAAACAATATTCCTCAAACTTTCTCCATTCTTCAACCATTTTGTGAAGTTGATCCGCTACCAAAATCCCACTTCAAGCCGATTGGGACTGTCCAAACAATCACTTAAATTGTTCGCAAACGGATATAAACTTAAGAATGTTACATCAAAAAGTGCAAGTTAAATAGCTTTTAAAGAGGCCCAAAGAGTAACAATCTAAGTAAGGGTCACAGAGTGAAGATCTTGCGCGCTGCTACTTATAGAGATTTGAATCAAACCTCTAAATAGGGAACTTGCACTTTTTGGTGTAACGTTTTTAAGATTATCCGTTTTCGAACAGTTTAAGTGATTGTGTGGACAATCTCAATCTGCTTGAAGAGGAATTTTGGTAAGGGATAATTTCAGGAAAATGATAGAGGAACGGAGAAAACTTGAGCAATATTGTTTGCTGGGTTTTGCAGCGCGCGAAAGAGAAGCTACCATTATACAGAACGTTTCACGACTGAGAAAAGGACTTAACACAAATTCAAAAAACCGTGAACCGTAATCATAAAAATAAATATGTTCAAGCATTGAAAAAAAAAAAAACCGTGACCACTACGTTCAGTGGCATAGTGGCCTGTTTGATTTTCATTAATCCTCGGTTTGGAAAATACGACACTAAACAATGGTTAGTAAATGTTAATGAAAAACGAAATAATTTACCGGACTGCATATTAATATTATTTCCAATTAGAATAGCTCAAGTTACATTTATCGTTAACGCAATATTGTTTTTTTTTATTATAGCCCAGTAAACTTTAAAATATACCTACATAATGAAACTAATTTAGTAGTGAAAAACTGCACGAAATTCAAAATCCTATTTAAGGGAGTTCAACTCCTACTTGTTTAAATTGCTGCGTTTTCAACTGACATGTTGATTTGTAAAATTAACAATATTTGACAATCAGTCTTTCAAAACGTGTACGAGTATGAATATGCGTATAATTCAGATATTTGTCATATAAAATTATCCGAATCTGCAAGCCCTCTTGCCGTATAAAGTCTTTGGTAGGAACATTGCTAAAAAGGCCTCCGGCACCCCATTATTGTCCCATCAACGTTAAACCAAAATGAAATAACGGATTTGCACCGTCCAAGTTATTATTTGAGGTCCAAGTGGATTTCAGCGGTAACAAGATACCTCTATTAAATCTAGGTCGACTGTCATTAAAACGTGCTTAGGATTTTGGATAATAATTAGAGGATTATTTCTGAAGGATCTAACATACTCGCATTATTTAAAATTAGTTTCATTTTTCCCAATGGAATCTGATATTTGTAGTACTGAACTTTGAAATGAATGAAACAATGTACATTAGTCATATGTAAGAACACTTGATGGTAGGAGCAAAAAGTCTCACTGCATAGCGTAATAAGCATTATTTTGAAACAAAAATGTATGATGGGTAGGAGCTAGGAGCATCATTACTGTGGACACACTCCTGCAATTGCCAATCCGCTTGCCCAGCCAGGAGACTATGGGCATTTACGCCGTACGTCCAGCAGTGGACTGACTGTTATTTGGAACAAATAAACATATTTGATGAAATATTTTTGTCGGTGTTTTCAAGTAGTCATATTATTATGTACAGAAAAATGATCAATGAATATAAGATGTTATACATATACCAAAGGAAAAAGACCGAATAAACATATTTGATAATAGTTATTTGTTTTACTAGGGAGCAAAGTGATTGTTTAACGAGCAAATATTGAAACCCGAGCAAGCGAAAGATCCCAGAATTTGAACCACGAGCGCAGCGAGTGGTTCATAAAATGGAATCTTGAGCGATGCGAGGGTTTTAAGGCACGAGAGTTGAACAAGCTTTGCTGCCGAGTAAAACACAACATTTTTCACCACACTAAAGCGAGGAAACATGCGAAATAAAACTCAAACATAACAAATTAGAAGGTATTTATTTGCAAGTCCTCAACTTCCAAAAAATAAACAAATCAACAAATAATATAACAATAACCTCAAATATTTATCTTAGCGTGGCAGTGCTTAAAAATTCAGGATAATTCCAAAATGAGACTCATGTAGTTATTGGCGATTTTTCTGTGATTTTCGGAATTATCCCACTTTCACATCTCGCAATTACCCGAAAACTTGAAAATTAAGAGTGAAAGAAAGCAAAACACGACCGAACTCGTTTAGATTTTAAAAGAAAAAAATATTCGGATGCGTTCTGAAATTTGCATAGTGTCAACACTTTTATTTTCCTATTGTTTTTATTTGTCGTATTTTTAGAACTTTTAATTAAAAAGCCTTTTACAACAAAATGTGGTATTTTATTTGGATTTTAGCATATTGAATATAATATTATGAAAGGTTCATGTGTATGAATCTGTTTGTAACTATTGAGTTTTCGCACGTACTGTTAAGTTCAAACATCAAAAAGCTTTTTGCACTCTCAGGCCGTATAAGTTATTGCTTTAGTCTACCCAGAAGATTAAAAAAAAATTACTTTAACCTCTAGAGATTAAAACACAGTTTTGCGCTCTGAAATTGAAGGGCAAACAGCGTGTTTACAAGCAGTGTGGTGAAAAATATTTTTGTCTGTGTTTTCAAGTAGTCATATTATTATGTACAGAAAAACGATAAATTAATATAAGATCTTATACATATACCAAAAGAAAAAGACCTAAGTATTTCACCAACGTCCGAGCTGGGATTCGCACCTACGTATGCCAGTTTTCACAGCTGATGCCAAAACCACTCGGCCACCCGGTCTATCAGTACATGATATGATATTTAATTAATTTATTGAAATGCTCTCATAAGATAAGCTGGATCTGAGAGAATACTACAATAAAAGATACACTTAAAACAACAAAGATCCATAATTGCGAAGCTCATATGGAAGGCAAGACCTTCGCCCCCGGCTATGAAGCCCTTGTCAGGAAATAAAAGGAATTAAATAAACATGGAGATTGTTATCTTAATTATTATCGCATTTGTAAATGTTTTAACGTATTTAAAAGAGCAACCAGATTGTGAATTAATTTTGGTTAGACCATAAAGTGTAGGTATGAGTTTATTATTGTCTTTGATTTTCTTATTGCGAATGTTAAGTGAGGAGAACTGTTCCGGATATCCTAGACTATTTATAGTGTATAGATGCTATAAACTAACGTCAGACATTAGCTAAAATTAAACAACATGTTTTAATAATAATTTAGACCTTCATGGTACCTTATAAAATGGCTATAATAATATTTATATTTGATCTTTCGGCGATGAAAATAAATATAACTAAGTACTATATATATTATTATCAACAGGTGGACTTCATGAAATAAACATACGATCTTTAAAAAATATATTTGGCTGCTTATAATAATAATTGAAATGCTGTAAGATAATGTATCGAACATAAAATATAATTCCAATAAAACAAGGAATGTCTCATAAAAATAAGATATTCGTCATCTTTAACTCGGTCAAAAAGTTAATATACCTAAGTACTTATTAAAATCTTATTTTAATACTGACCCGTAGGCATGGAATTTAATTTATTTCAGTGCAAGCAGTTATTTAATCTGGATGTTATAAAAACTGAAGGGTCATTATAGAATTATCTTGTTGAAGACATGTGACATATTGCTAAATTGAATGCTAGAGTAAAATCATTCTGGTATTTATAGTGAAATTGGCTTTAACTAAAATGTTTAGGTACAAATTTTGTAACTTTGAACTTTAGAATTAATGTTTTATTCGAACGTGACAGTTTTGAATGTATTACTTTCTTTATTAGATACCTACTTATATAATTCTTTAGTAATTTTTTTTTTCAAAATACACAGAAAAGTGGACTTCGTCAAATGTGGATAAAATACATAATCTTAATAGGACAAGAAAATTAGATCCAAAACAAATGTTTTGCAGAATTCATTACTAGCAGGCTGGAAATCGTTTATACATCTTCATTTAGTCTTACACATTACCACCATTACGGCTGTACTACCAAACCATATTCGAAGATTAAACTACTGCTTCGACGTAGAATTTAACCATTTATAATTGTTAAAACTGGATGGCTTTTCCATCCAACGTACCGTTTTCGAGCTATAAGCAAAAAACTGAAAATTAACCATAATTTGACAGTTACTTGGCTCTAAAAAGTTGAGCCTTAAATTGACAAATTAAAAAAAAAATGTAAAAATGTAAAAAAAAAGCCTCCTCGCCATTGTGTAAAGCACAAACTTCTGTCTTTAAAAAATACAAACAAGAGGGCCTGAAAATCTATAAATTGTTTATTTTATTTTATTGTGATGTACATTGCCAATTGATCATAGTTATACAGAAAGGCCACGTACCGGAAGGCGTAGCGTGGTAGGCCCCCAACAAGGTGGACCGATGACCTGGTGAAGGTCGCAGGAGTCCGCTGGATGCGGGTGGCGCAGGACCGGTCATTGTGGCAATCTTTGGGGGAGGCCTATGTTCAGCAGTGGACGTCTTTCGGCTGATATGATGATGATGATGATGATTATGATACAGAAAGCGACCAACTACAATTTTTTGTCAATCTGACTTAAGTTTTAACATAAGGAGTTTGGTTGCTTTCTGCATTGTCAAAAATTTTAACTTGGTTTCTTTCTGCATAAATATGGTCAATTTATGAGGCTCAACTCCTGTTAATGGGCGAATTCACATTTCCTAAATTTAGGACTAAATGAAGATATTAAAATGATTACCAGCCTGCTAGGACTTAATTCCAGGAAATAATCTAATATTATTGTCCTACACAGCCCTGACTAAAACTTATTCGTTATAATATTGAAATGATTTCGTTATTACTAATTAGACTAACAAATGCTAATTTATTTCGTTAATTAATGAGACGATTTCAGGCCTCATTCGCTTAGCATGTTTTCCCTCAGGACCGAATGTAATTCGTTAGTGAAATGTCTCCCACGGTGTGCTTCTAGAAGAAAGTTATTTTAAAGAATACGAATTAACCCTCTCTGGAACTTTAGTATATTTTAAATAGTTAATTGCTGTACCGTACCTAGTCTGGTGCTCTTCATTACTTGTTAAGTAAGCACTAGAGTAGGATATAATTTTCCATAAAATTCTGAAGCAGGCAGTGCTGTTTTGTGATTATAATTATTGCTTCATGCAATTTAAGTAATTAATTTTGTTTTAATTATATTTTTTATTGGGCATGTTTTTATTGAAACTGTAACAGTCTTTTTCAGCCACATTCCACGACTCAAAAAAATGAGTAAAATGCATCACTGACGATATCCAGTAGCTGGCTATACTGTATGTAAATGCGGTAGGAGAGATAAGCAAATAATTCCTCAATCGTCATCTGCATCTTTTATGCAAGTAATATTTAATCTAATTGTAAAATTCTCAAAAGCTTATTCTGAAGAAAATGTATTTTGTTTTTTTCTGCGCTTGATGCTTAAATAATTTGTTTCGATATCGTCACAACATAAAGCAGCAAGGCTTCAAAAATATAAGTAGCTTAAAGGATTTTTTTACTGAAAAAAGAAATGCTTTCTTTTCCGTTTTTATTACTTAAAAAAAGTCATTATCTGGAACTAGGACGAATCCAGAATAGTTTATATCATCTGACATTTTAGTCTCTAAAAATGGCCAGAAATATAACCTCAATGTGTCGGTTTACTTAGCCGCGGTATAATTGTGATAACTGTTCGAAATCACCCCATTCTTTCTTACCATTTTGATCGACTTCAATAAGAGCATCATCATAAAAGTTTTTCTTACAACTGTCTTCAAAACGAATAAATATAAACATCTCAGCGGCTTTTTGGTTAAACAGTTGAAAGAACCCCTAACTTTGTATTTGGATAAAAAAAGCTGCTAATACTTCAAAGGGGTCTTTAAAACGATTAATTTTGCAGCAGTTTAACCAAATTGAAAACATAGGAAAAGTTTCATTGAAAATGTTGAAATTGTTGAATTATCCTTTAATGAAAAGGGTGTCGTTTTTATGACGAGGAAAGATCCTGACGAAATAAAATGGAATGAAAGGAATCGGAAATAGTTGGGACGGAAATCCGGAGGCGGAGGGCTACCGTAATTTTGGATTTTGTAAATACTGAATTTTATTAGACTCGAATACGAATTAGGTTGGCTGAGATAGGGGAGCCGTGAGTTTCAGGCAAAGCTGAGGACATAAGCTCAAATTCCACTTTGAACGTTGGTGAACTCTTTTTCTTTGATATGTGATAACTTAATTTAGATGGTGAACTACCTACCCTTGAACAAGCCGTGTAAACGAATTCGTGCAAATTGCTACAAATTGGGGATTTGGCCAATTTGCTGGAAGCATGCTACTTAATATGTATATTAATATTTCATAGAGTTTAAATCCTGCATCAAACCAACGCTTTTTGCTTAGACCAATGGTTGACTGGTAGATAATGCTTTATGTCGTTTTTAAGTTCATGTACTTTTTTAAATTGTGCGATAAACTTTTGGATTTATGTAGGTACATAGTAGTATTACTACTTAAACTATACATCCTCAAAAATATTTAATGGAATAATTTGATTTCTTCCACACAGTGTTTAAAATTAGACAGTTATTTAACTTTTATTATTTTTCTTTAGACGAATGATAGTTAAATTAGGTAGGTACACAAGAAAATAAAGTATGTAGGTACTACTAATGTTTCAAATTACAATTGTGCTAGCAAGCGTGATAAATAAATGGGTGTAACCTGAGTTGTGATATGTTATTATCCTAAAAATGCCCTTCCCGAAAATGTTCCCAATTTATGAGCGGATGTGCGGTTTCAATTCAGTACATTTCTAATTTTGAATCATTTTTAAGCAAGCATTTTTATTTAAACTTTAACCTTTAAAAATTGCGTTGCGGAAATGAAAATGAATAAAAAACAAAAATTTAACACGAAGGTATATATATATTCATTAATGTGGAACAATTCGTTTTTCCGAACAACTTATTCATAGTTATAACAACAATTAAACTGTAAATTCCATAAGGTTCTAGGCAAGATTATATAAGAAAAAATCCTAATATTAGCGATAAGACACTGCGTTTAGCTATCCTTGTTTAAGTTTCTACGTTTTAATAAGTTTCTTAAATTGTTTTACTTAGGCATGATAATATTTACCTACTTAATAGAGAAGGATGTAGGAATTGTATCTAAGTAGTACATAATATAAAAACACAGCAAATAATCTCTGCGATAGAGAAACTAGTTAAATTTTGATATGTATTATTGCAAGCTAATTCTATAACGTCATCTTTTATATTATCTCTTACGTTTATATCATGTTAGCCCAGACAACTACAAGAGCCAGGGATTAAATACTGAAACTTAACACACATATTTAGTAAAACAAATTAGGTCTATATGATAGTCGCGTTTATGACAGATAAACGACGTCGTTTTCTGGGGCACTGTGTGCGAGAGTGACAAATGCCTTACCCGCGATAACAGTTTATAGTAACAAGGGTACAGGAAATTATTCAGGGCACCTAATAAAAGTACTAAAATTCTATACTTGTCCACATTTGAGATTGTGAACTGTATTTTGTTTACGCAATTATAAATAAATAAATTTTACTATCTTACACAAATGGAGCTAGTCCCACAGTAAGCTAAATTTAGGTTTGTGACGAGGGTAACCGGGTACTAAGCGACGATTTTTACGCGACCATAAGGAAAATATATTGCTGAGACTCTTACCCTCTTTATTCATAAACGTTTGCTAACTTAACAAGCCGCTAATAATTGTTTCTCCCTTGTGCTCTTATGGACACATTGTTAAGACCGAAAGGGTCAAACAATTATTAGCGGCTTGTTAAGTTAGCAAACGTTAACGAATAAGGAGGTTATATCTACCGTTAAATTTTAAGCTCGTGTGACATTGGCACACCTGGTATAATAAATAATAGATAAATATGAATACTGAAATAGGTACATAGAAAATGACCAAAACCAAGGATCAAATATTCATAAATTCTATATTTTTGTGATAGATGTAATATGAGATGCACTCGCCTGGATTCAAACCCGTGTCTTCCAGTTTCACAGGCAGACTTGAACTATTAATCATTTTGAAAATACTCTTGAATATCTACAGTCCAAAATAATGATTTTCATGTATGTATTTGAGATAAATTCCACGTATTTATGTAGCGCAGTTTGCTTTACGGTATTACGTAGTAATATTAAATAAACGCAGTCATATTGGATTTCACGAGCTAAGCGTATATATTTGATCGAGTACTAACGTATATTATATTATTTTACGCTAAAATAATAAACGGTATTCTGGTTAAAATACAATTCATATCCTAAAACATTTTTCGTGGAACAAATAATGATTTGTATTTTGAAGTTGTGATGCTACTATTTTTATATAAATTATAAATATGTGATAAATACCAAAGAAAAAATACCGACTTCACAACCGCAGATAGGATTTGATCTCATGTTTTAAGTTTTCGCGGCTTGTGCCTAGATGATGAATGATCATTATTCCATAACGCAGTCTAATTATCACATGTACTCGTACTCGTCTCTCTCTATCTCAATGAGATTTGAGAAATGCACGCACGTCGCAGCGGCGCTAGTGTTTTTGAGGTTTCGCAAGAGAACAAAACAAAACAACAGCAGCTTATAGTTATATGCTTGTCTCAAAGATTAAGCCATGCATGTCTTAGTGCAAGCCGTATTAAGACGATACCGCGAATGGCTCAATATATCAGTTTTGAAGAAGATTGATATACAAAAATTGGGAAACACGTATACTACGTAATAGGTCATGTAGGTATTCTGTTAATGAATGAATGGCTTGTTACTGAAGTTGTTAGCTACATAATATAGGGAAACGTGTGTAGCGGGAACTTATTAACTAAAGCTATTACTCTAATTATTTGACCTACACCTACAGAAAGTTTCCCTGCTAGTCCGCTGAAAGGTTTCAAAGGAAACATATTTAGCCTTCGTAACGACATGACATAATCTGCAAAATAATCATCATCAGTCGTCCACTGATGACGCTATTGTAATCGATTTTCGGCTACCCGTACCTAGCTCCTGCCAGCCATCTTCCATCCAAATCACTTCACCTCCACCCATCCTCGCCTGAGGACGTCCTACGCTACGCTTGCCGAAACGCGGTGTCCATGCAAGAACTCGTTTTCCCCAACTGTTATCGGTTCTACGGCAAATATGGCCAGCCCACCTGCCACTTCAGCTTGATAATCCAGTAAAAAAGCAAAGTAATCTTCATTAAATAAATACAGTGTACTACACTTAACCAATTGCAATTTTGAAGCGACTTTAAAACCATGTCTCAATGATAAGAGATTTCTTACAATAAGTTTTATAGCATCGTTGTATATGACCTAGTGTCTAGTGTCCGAGTAACTTAGGGTACCAAAATATTGTTTGACTGCACATGTGTACAATCTGAATGTCTTCAAGGCAAGAGTGAATAGGTATCTCATAGGTAAGCGTGTTCCACCGTAGACTGCATCATCACTTACCAGCAGGTATCATCGTGGTCAAACGTCTACCTATCGTCGGGTTAAAGACAGAACCAACTATTTCCTTGAAGTTAGTTTTGACAAATCGTATTTTATGCCAATGACATAAAACACTATTTGCTAAAACAAGTTTTACCGAAATAGTTGGTTCTGCCTTTAAACCGGCGCTATTATAAATTAAAAAAAATGTATCCGAAGGGCCAGGGTGCTCACAAACATCTGAGCATGTTCAGATATTTTGAGTACCATGGCCGTTCCGATGTATCTGATGGCGACTACTCGTTCTCGTTATGTGTATTTACTTTCCAGTTGTGTTTGGTTTTAATCCGACTCAAAGATAAACAAGACCCCGCACATGATCCGGTCCTAATCTACATTAAGCACTACCGAATTCTGAATTCCTGATCCTGAAATCCGGATTGCGTCACCCCTTTAAGAATCTATTAGTTGGGGTTGCTAGGTTTTTATTTCGCTTAAGCTTACAGTGTGGCCCGTTGTTAATTATATACACGTGGCCACATCTTAAAGGCCGCATTTGCATTACTTTTATTGTACTTACCTATTGTCTGGCAAATTAACTTGTCGGTAGCAAAAGGTGGCCAGTTAAAATAGTCAGTGGTGCGCCAAATTTTCTCACAATTTTTTTTATTATTCTCCATTTTTACAGATAGTCATGTCCATTCACAAGATTATGTTTAAAATAGTTTATATAATAACATTAAAGATCGATTTAAAAATAAAAATCAAAGTAACTTCAAACTTATATTTTATAACCATGTTTTATTTTTACCGCCGCCCAAATTCCTTATTTTATTGTAGAACTTTTCTTTTGCCATATTAATAAATTGAGAGAGTAGCCTAATCTAGACTGTAAATATCGAACAAATTTAAAATTTTCCGATTCACACACGAAATAAAAATAAATAAAATAAACATAGGTTTTACGAAGGGTTATCGGCAGGTAATAAAATAGCTTAAAGCATTTTCAATTAAATTGAAACAAGAGTCATCGTTCATTGTGACGTTCAGCTTTTCTGTACAAAGCACATGAGTATCGTATTGTACATTTTCCTTTTCATGTACTCTCATTCGTAACTCGTTGTAAACACGATCAAGACGCAAAATGTAATATACAAACTGTAGAAATTAATCACTATCCCATTTAAATATTGCTGCATAAAATATGAAATGAAATGAAATAAATGTTTATTCAGACACAAATCTTAGAACTAGATCACAACTTCCGCCAAACCAGAGTATGGTTTGTTGGCAGACGAGGCTCCAAATGACATTAGGTGAAAAGTTCTAATAAATTCGTCGTTACTATTATTAAATTTACTTTAACAAACATGAATAATTCCAACACTCATACACATACTTAAGTGTAGTGTTTGTACGAAAAGAACATATAAGCAGGTATACGCAGGTATATGCAGCAATATTGCGAAAAAGGCGCAAAATACAATATACAAATTGTAGAAATTAATCACTATCCCATTTAAATATTGCTGTATATTTTAAACTTTTGGGATTGCAGCATCTAACTTTTTCACATGCAAATCCATATTTGGATTTTATATCTGTAGTTATGAAAATGTTTTATTCGACTAATTACATTACACCAACGCTGTAGTTAATATTTTTCCCGCATTTTAGCCTTTTTACATGTTTAAAAGGCTATAAATTATATTAATTGCACAAGTTAAATTATATAACCTATAGAATTTATATTCAGTAGCAATGTAAAGCAAATTAAAATATGGACACGATTTTAAAACGGAAATGTACATCGAACAATAACTACTTTCCGTGACCTTAAGTTTATTATTCTAAAATTAGTTTGAAGGTAATTTTATCAAATGATTAAATGAGATATTTTATCTTTTTTATAAAAAAAAATTAAATGATTACGGCTTCGATAGAGGGGATTGCTAAACTGAATCGACCAGATGACAAAGAACGTATGGGAGACATAAAACATACGAGAATCTTCGAATGTGTGAAATGTTCTCATATATTATTTCTACATACCTACACCTGCCACCTGCTTATATGTATATATAGGTGAAAAACTTAAGAAAGTCACCTGTTGTATGTGTGAGTAATGTGTTCGAATAGGCGTTTGTTTTGTTTGTGTACTAATTTTAAACATGTGTTCTCTATTCGAATACGTGACTCACACATACAACAGGTGACTTTCTTAAGTTTTTCACCTATAGCTATTATTGATTCGAACCTTCAAGGTTTTCATAGATCACAAAGTGTATTACGGTACCGTTTATATAACCTGTATTGTAGATAAAATACGAGTATTGTGGTAGAAAAGGTGGCACACTGTTTCATAGACAGAAGTTTCATAGAATTTCGTTTCACAGAAATTTGTTCATATATTATTTGGATCATATACTTTCTGTTCCAATATTATTGTTTCATAGAATATTCAATTGCTTAAAACATATTTCACAGACATTCAGTTCCATGTATATTGCTATCTAACTTTTTTACTTTACAAAGTAACCAAATACTAGAATTACATTTCATGTATTTTTGTTTTCTAGGCACTTATTTCATAGATTGTTGTTTTATAGTTACTAGTTTATATAATATTTAGTTCCACTATATACTTTATTGCATAATGATATTCTTACCTAATGAGTCATATTTCATGTAAGTATTTTGTTTCTTATACACAGATTCGCCCTCCCTCTAAAAAAACCAAACTACTACTAGATAAAGTAGGTAGATTGTAGGCAAAGTAGGCTAGGTAGGGTAGGTTGGGTTAGGTTAATTAGCTTTTCAATCTGAACCTAACCAATCCAAGTAATAAATCAGGGTAAAACCGACTGGGATTGGTTAGGTTTCGAGCGTAGTTTCCCGGATAAATAAAATACCTACTTACTTTTAATTAATTGTTTACGTATCGTCATCCTTGTGAAACCAAAAAAGGGGGGACGGGGGGGCGAAGCCCCCCACAAGGGCATTAAAAAATAACAAAATTGTACCTCCCCTGCTCTAACCTGGATAGGTTCGTTAGGTACCTTTTATCCCTTAGAGCAGAAATAGAAGCCCCGCGCAGCGGGGCTTCGTCGACCAGTTCCCAGGTCTAAATCGCTTACTAAAATTCTTTGGACAAAGGGATTTCTTTTGTATTTGTATAATGGTATGTAATGATAATTCTATAGTTTAATTATCACTGAATAAAAAATATTAAGTTTGATACAATGACAAACAACATTCTATGAATATTCAGTTTTTGAAACAACTGTTCTAGACAAAACATACTATACGAATTAATAATATTTGATTGAATACGCTATGAAATTAAATTCTAAGAACTACATACCTGAACAATAAAAAATATACAAAACCAGATTATACAATGTAAGAGCTCTGAAAAATGATCATTCTATGAAATGAAAATACGAGAAACATTTTCTATGAACCAATATTCTGCGAAAATGTTGTCTATGAAACAACGTAGAACCGGTAGAAAAGCTCTTAATGCTAATAGTAATAATTCTTTACCAGTCAACCTTCATCATCATCATCATCAGCCTATGATAGTCCACTGCTGGACGTAGGTCTCTCCTATTGACCTTCGCGCAAAGCCAATTGATAAGCTGCGTTCGGCTTAACAAAAACTTATTTGAAAATGCTAATGGGTGAGTGCCTAAATGCACCGAAATTTTGTAATGTATTCCTATGTAAATAATAACATGCGATTAATGCGAATCATATTATTTTTTTTTTACTACAACTTGTATTCAGTTTTATTGCCTCAGTATAGTTCAATACAGACATTTCCAGTCCACACGTCCAACACATCACTTGCATATAAAGCGTTGCCGTGTCACAACACGTCAAAACTTCGCAACATGTCACACTTTTCTAATACAATGGAAATACCTTTAGATGTATGGGTACTGGTAATATTTCTCTATTTCAAAATATGTTACCTAGAAACACAGCTGTTAATCGTATAATCAATCACTATACAAAATGCAGTTTAATGAAATTCAAATCTTATAAGAAGTGACACGTACGTAGGGTCAGCAGCAGGCTTAGCACATGATTGGTGCGACAGTATGTCGTCGCGAGATAGATGTCCCGTCCTTCACTAGCTGTATTAACAAAAGAGGGACGGATAGACTATCTCGCGGCGAGATACTGTCGCGCCAATCATGTGCTAAGCAGGCAGTTTAAGTACGACATATATTCTTTAACAAGGGTCTACTAGTACTATTAGTGTACTATCTTTAAAAAAATATACAGAATTAATGGACCTTTTACACAACTTACGCCATCGTCATTTGTAATTTTTATACGCGACTACTGAAAATCTAAATGCAAATATGTTCATAATTTTTCTATGCGACCCTATTTTACAGTCATAATATCAGTTACATATTATTATAATCGGAATCGTACGTATTGTACCGATGACATAAAATAGATAATCAATACATATTTTTTTTGTAACTTAAATAACCTTCAATTTTGTTCAGGAATTCCTTTCATTTTTCGAAATTGTGAAAATCAACCCCGGTTGTCGTTATTTACCCAATGTATTTTCGTGCAGTATGTTAGTATAAATAAATTACCTCAGAGCAGAATTTATAAATACATAATTCATCCCTCTGCCAAAGCAGTGTCACTCATCCAACTACCTACCTATACATAATACATTATTAGCTTACAGCATCGTTTTACCATGTAACTGTCAAACACAACGCCTCCGCTGCCGACCACATGTCCAACGTCTATCACATAGTTATAATGTCATTTCAATTATAAACTTTAGTAATTTTCGTAATTCACTATTTTGATGTAGGATAATACAGTTATCGGTTAAATGAACATTGATTTTATACATAGTTTGTGTATAATCACCTAGTCAATAAATTTGCTAAAATGTTTAGAAAGCAAGTAAGTAGCTACTTTTCGACCCACGTTTATATCAATAATTTACATACTTATATGTGTATTGTATAGCTTTTGTTTGAATGTCTATTCACTTCATTAATCATGATAAATATTTAATCATTACGTATATACGGGTGTATAAATGATTAATTATTCTATCTTTAATTGATTCAAAAAGACGCATATGTTTTATTCTTAAACTCCTATTTTTATATTAGGTGTCCGTAGTTTATTGTATTTGTTACCAATGTTACTTCAATATCTATATCAAAAGAGTTTTGACCATGAATCATTACGTCTATGCTTCGGAAAGGAGCTTCAATATGAAAACCCTTTTTTAAGCACTGCTGAATATTGTACCTGTGGTACGCTTCATATTTCATCTGGAAAAATATAATAGTGAGAACCCTTTCCGTATTTATTAAAATATAGAATACATTATTTGTATATTTTTAGCTCCTATCTGTCTGTTTTTAAATGTAGTTTTATATACTCCAAACACAAGATTATTGGTAACCACTTACCTACTTGTGGTAACTTAATTTTTTTACAATTATTATTTGTGAGGTTTTATTATGCATGCTAAGTGTATACTTTAAATGTAACTGACTGACTTGAGTGATCTATATGTGTTTTTCAATAATTTAGGAAAATGAGTTGAATATTTGTGATATAGTTATATAGATATTTTTTAAATATATCCTGAAAGTGACATAAAAATTGTCACAAATGTGACATTTCTAAAAACAACAAAAATATTATCGTGCTATCCGTACACGCTTTGTTTTAAATATATTCAAAACGCACAATACACTTCGTGTTTAATAATCTGAGCGCCGTGAAAGTGAATATTCTGGAATTAAGCCTCAAAGGCTTGTCTCGAATGTGTTTTAATTCGAGGGAGTTGCTTGTTTGATGCCCGTTGTTGCTTTGAGAGCACGTTTAAAATCCAGGTTTGTTCGGATGTGCAGTAGGTGGAGTAGCTATTGAAAACGAGGCACAAAAAAGGCAGTTTTATGAACAATTATGAACGAATTCCCGGAACGAACTAAGCTTCCTACTCATACTAAAGCTATCTCAAATTTGAAAACTTTTTGTCAGTTGTTATTTTGGAAATAAACTGGCCAAGAGCATGTCGGGCCATGCTCGGGGTTGAAGTAGTTAGCCATTATAATATATTCAAAAATATGGTATGATTTTTTATATTCATTTGACTACAAATTCTGATAGCGTCTTATAAAATACGTCTGTAATTAAAATTTTCAGAGAAATAACTATGACGTAATAGACGAGACAAAAATGCACGAGTAAAGGTTCCGTTTTGGCTTTTACAAATTTGTATAATTATATAAATTACCTTCTATAAATCATTATTATTTTTTGTTTCTCTTATAAATTAGGACACACGACAAGTTTGTTTACTACTAAAGTACTTTATTTTTCTTAAGTATTTTAATTACGTTATCTTTGCCTCCTTAATTGGACACACTTATTAGCATCTGAGCTATGATGTCATAAAAGATTTATAATATTTATTTCCTTTGTACATTCAAATTCTCATACTTACATTAAATTCTGTATTTTAATATTTAAGGTATTTTATATAGGCAAACACGAAAATTGGACCGGATTTAATATTTTAATTCTCATAGGAAATAACTTTACTTGTACAGCAACGAGAAAGTTTTTAGCTTTTTTTTAGTACTGCTCTCGGCAACTCCAAGTCAATTAAAATTTTAATATCCCTTTATGTTACCAAATTGCTTCAAATTAGATTACGGTGCATGGCCAACATGAAAAATATGTATTTAGTATGTTCATAAATTCGAAATGCAAATGGTACTTTCAAGTATCCTTAAATAAAATCCATATTGTTAAAATGAAATAATACGGATGGATTGCTAAAAAAAAACTACATAATTAATGGCATTAGCGAAACATCAATTACTATCGCGTCCATTGTGTTACGAAAGTTAGTACAAACTTTATGGTATACTTTGTCCAATACTCTTTAGCAGTGGAAAAGGCGGCAAATTTAAAAAGTGTATATTGTTAACCGTTAATATAAATTTTTAATATACTGCCCAGTTCGTAGGCAGAATTTAACTTCGTAACACAAAAAATCTTGACGTTACAATTGGTTTTCTGCCCTCCGGTCGGCAAACAGCACATTGCCGGCCGCTGCGCTAAACTAAGTTGCCGCCTTCCAGCTAGTTGAGCAGAAAAATACACACCTCGGCTGTTAAATGGGAAAGCCTCGGATCACATGTTTGTCTACAATCATGAAACGAAACATTTCCCACTTAACGGCCTTGGCATGTAATCTACTATTTCATTAAAAACCTTTAATTATGTACTCGTACAATATTTTTGTAATCGAACCATACAGTATTTCCTTGACCCATCCTTTTAGTAAAACAAACGGTTATTTTGTGCGTTAACCGCAGCGTTAGTCTTACGTGTTTGAATTTTTATGAAAGTTCAAGTTCTAAGGCAGACGTGGCAACCCCATTGCATTGGTTACGGGTGAAACAGGCCCTTAGCCCTTACGGGTTAATTTGAAATTTTGGTTGATCCTTATTCCTATGTAAAATAAGAGTCACAGCTGGTAACCACAGTTACCAAAAACAATTTGTTAGGTAATAGCCTTATAGGGCTGGGAATTACAGCTCCTATTACATAAGGACTTGTTTCAACACCCTTGAATAAAATATGTCCATCAGATAAATCTTAGCTGTACTTTTCTTTTATACGGCTGGGGAAAAGGATAGTGATATTTTTATTTCACGGATATGTTTAGCCCGGGGATTATGAAACAGGCTGTGTGTAAGCAAGATGAAAATGTAATGAATTTGCAAACTCACTACGCCCGCGTAGCAATAGTGCTACGAGTCTTGCTACGCTGACGCTCGTAGACTATACGCAGCGGAACTCAATTCGAGATTCACTTGATAAGATCTGCTGCCACTTTAATATACCGAAAAACTAATCCACAGACCTACTGCGAACAACTATCTGTTTCGCTCTAATGAAGCCATAGTTGGCATGATAGAGACAGATGCCCGTTTATGATATTATTTGATATTCGCCGAAGGCGCTCTAAAAACTGATAGCGTAATACTATTCACTTCTATGTAAGATGGAAGAAATAGCATTATGCTTTCAATTGCCAGGTAGTTTTGCGATAGTTATAATCGCATAGTTATTGGTTAGGTACATGGATGTTAAATAGTTTCATTATAGATTAAATGAACCATCCTTTCTAACACAATAACGAAATTTTTGTGAAATAATGTATAGATTTTTGTATAGAAAAAAAAAAACATTCTTGTCTATAAATGTACCAAGTTTTATTAAGACACTTGCCCAAAACTTATTACAGTCACATTAAAAAAATGACCTATGACCTTCAAACCCTTTCCATAATCCACTTAGGTTGTCTAGACGATATAAACGCAATCCAAATATTTTGAAAATAACATTATAATCTTTTTTGGTAAATATTGGCCAAACTGCCATTTTAGACGAGGCTATTAAATGCTATGAAGTGAAAGAATTCGAAAGTTAAACACTTAGTTTAAATTTGAAGTGTTATCTTGTACTCTTGAAATATGTAACTTTTTGCAGATATTTTAACAATTTAGGTACTCGTATTTCTAAACTCAGTCTAAAGTATTATTTTACCTGGCTGAGGAGATCTTCAGATAAAAAGTTTGACTTAATTTGAACAGATATCCTTGAAATATTTTTATAGTGAACAATTTCAAAATTACTTGGCCTGATCCAGACAGTAGTTAATTTGTTTTATACTAAAATATTATTTTTATTACCTCTGTCATATATTTTTTGTTCCACAATATATATATATATATATATACAGGCTGTTTTTCTTCATTACATTTAAGGGAAGTTTATTTAGGTCAAATATATAATTTCTCTAAGAAACTAGTGTTTTAACTCTTACTGTTATGAGTTATTAAAAAAATAAGTTTAATGACTGAACAAGTGTATTGCAACCTTTATTACGTTCTAATGTTACTTATTTTGACATGTGCCGTCAGTCACCTGAGATTAACTTTTATTTTATTCTTAAGGTTCTCTCACACTTACTATTTCATTTATTATGTATGAAAACAAAAAAAAATCTTTTTTCAAGAGCCGATATACCAGACCACTTCTATTAATGTCCCAAGTAACCTGTCTAATTTAACGCAAATCGGAACGAACACCCTGTATGTATTATTTGTAAATTAAATTAATCTCCAAAGCCAAAGCTTCTCTGCACTGAATACTACGTGTCAATCATCGCTCAATCAGCTGAAAAGGCTGAAAATGACCGCGTCCGCAGAAACCGTAGCTGAAAGCACCTGAAGGCTCTGACAGTGATAGATCGTGATAGTTTCCGAAACGGTGTAAGCAAGTGTTTTGTTCTGGTGTGGGAGGAACATGATTGATTTTAATATTCCTATAATCACCTCATTACTGAATCTTACGTCAGTTATGACGTCATTTATTGTTTTAAGCCTTTAAGTATGTAGGTACAATTTTTTGCAATTAACCCTAAAGATTGATCAAAAGTGTCTTGCTCTTGCTTTACTCGTAGGGCTAAGATGTAAAGTTTTGCATGGGAATATCCAGATAATACGGATATCTTAGAAAATTATCCGGATCTGCAAGCCCTAGTGCTTATACATTACAAAGAAATAGTTTTAAAAAAGTTTCTGAGATTATAATTCTTACATTGCCTATGACAAAAAATCAGTACCTACTCGTATCTAATGAAGTTATTCATGAAGTAGATATGAAGGTATTTAGTTGTAAAAATGCAAGCTTATTGAAATGTGTTCTATAAAAAAGTATAAATTACACTATTTTATTGGAACCAGCAGTCAACTTGTCTTTAAAAAAAATGAACAGAGTACCTAATAAACCTAAATTACTGCTTGTAATATAAAGAAGAAATTTTATTCAATGGCTTTTATTAGTTCACTTGAAACTCCTTTCTTAAATTGAAACCTGGCTTTCATGAATACACTCTTAACGGTAATGGCCAATTTATTAATTTTAATTAAATGACACCTTTTTGGGCTTCTTTATCAAATTAGGAATCGGTTTAATCGTTTGTCGTCATGTTCTAACAAATATACGAGTGCGAATGTGACGCGTAGCCCGATTAACGGTATAGCATGACCATCATAAGCTACCAGGCTACCAGTAGGCTTATGAAGGTGCCTTCAAACCAAAAGAGCATTCGCTGTTCTATCGCCCGTTCTACGAAATCAACCAATCACGTTTTGTGTAACGATCGAATTTCGTAGAGTGGGGGGTTAGAATAGCGAATTTGGACGCACCTTTAGATACCGCGTCAAATCGTTTGTCGGCTTTGCCGTCACGTTCTGACAAGTATGCAAGTGCGAAAGTGAAGTGAAGCCTAGCACGATAAATGGATAAAACGGGACCATCATAAGTTGTTATAATAATAAATTAAATTCTTATAAATTGAAATTCAAAGATTAATAAGTGTATGCAAATAAACCTTAAGATTATATGGATACGAATACCTACCTATGTTTTCTTATTGAGGTATGCAGATACACGATAGATAAGCAACTTATTTTACCAAGGCACTGGTCTCACCGCGAGCTACTAAGCTATGGATTATCGGCTATCAGCTATCACAGCCGGGCGAGTAGCGCCGTGTCTCTTTTATTTACACGGGAGTGCTTATCTTTTGTTCGTGTTTATAGCCGATAGTTCATACATAGCTTAGTAGCTCGCGGTGAGACCAGTGCCTAAGCATAACCATTTCTTAGTACCTAAACACATGGTAGCATTTTTAAATTTCATTTACGATATTATTAATATTTTAAAATTAATATTACAACAATACTAAAAAGATAACGCACTAACTTAAAAGTGCAGTTGCAAAATACTAAGTTTAAAATATCTTGTTCTGATAGCTCGATATTTTGCGAACCTTGCCAATAAAGTGCCCTCAAAATGCCCATTTCAGTGCGACGTACCTATATTACTTATGATTTACCAATACATTCTACATTTAATTTGGTACCAGCGTAGAATGCACGTAATTATCTGCGCATCCGAAATCTATTCCCTCCCAAGACTGTGCAAATTGAAGCATTATTAGCTATTAATCTGTACATTCTCGGATTTCCCATATGGAAGTCTCGACTCCCGAGGTCTCGAGTGAAGTCAGATCACTCATAGTACGCATTCAGGCGAAAATGTGAACATGACTGCCAATCTTCATAACATTCCTGTCCTATCAAATTATCAAATTGGCTTGTTCATGCATCTGATTGACAAGGTGTGATGTGGATACCGGATATACCTACCTATGCAAATTTTTATGAAGGTAAATGTCAATGGAAATCTCTGTCATATTTTGGACAATAGCGTATGTTTGGTTTAAAAGAATCCAATGGAGGTAGAGAATGCAACTGTATCAAAAATAACTATGTTATGAATCAAGATTCATAACATAAGGTACTTATATCAAGATATATCAAGGTACCTATATCAAGATATACTATAGGTACCTTAATCAACAGGCTTATGGTGGTTTGGCGTTTATTGTGCCATGCGTCACTTTCGTACTTAGTTAGGTGCATACTAGTTAGAATGTGATAACAACGACGACAAACGATAAAATCGGAACCATCATAATTAAACAGGCTGCCATAAATTCGAAGATCACAGAATAAACAACGTAAACATGAATTAGCACTGGCACGCCCACATACCTCATATCTTTGAACAAT
>JALPQI010008652.1:0-48875 GCA_025490895.1 Thaumatotibia leucotreta
AGTTATCAATAATTGACAACCCTGTTTTCGACGGCGTGCGGCTTATAAGCGACCTTTCCGCCACGCAATACGGCCCATTTCAGCTGCTCGCGTCGCCTCGCGCGCCGTTTTGTTTGGTAATAATAATTGTGTAGGTACATAAAAAGCCGGCATTTGTGAACATCAAAGCAGTGAAGCTTCTGTACTTTATATATTCTGTGCTGGTACCCTCAATATTGATTTATGTATTTATTTATATCAACTTTATTGCACGAAAGAAAAACTTAAATTATGATATTAAGAACTAAGAAAAAATATTTACTCCGCACTGTGTTATGTATTTTTTTACTTCCGTTCACATCTCATTATTAAATTAGGTAATTAATACATGACAATGTGTCAGTTTTTATTAATATTGAACTCAGAAAACATCTATACTTTATAATTCTGCCCTCCTTACCTTAAAGAGTAAAATATAAATATGTAAAATTTAATCTCAGTACGTATGCACGTTATCATACTGAAATTAAGTACAACTAAGTTATCGCACTTTACGTTAGAAAGGCAATTAGGTAACCACTAAATTAGATTCACAAATATCACGGAACATTCTCATCCGTTTTCCTTAGTCCTTAAAGACAACGCATCGAATCGTCACTCAACAACGCGGGCGGAACGGATCTGCGTGTAATTAAGATACGTATCCCCGTGTACACGTGTATACGTAACTTTATTGATACGTAGCCGTGTAACACGCAGGAAACGGGCCTTAAAACCGTGGCCGTGTAACACGGCAACGGGGATCCGGCTACGGTTACACGAAACACGGTCACGACCACGAGCCCTAGTTATAACTACCATCAATAGACACGGCCAGCTATAAGGCTTCTCGCTAATGTTACCTTCGTGTTTTCGAACCGTCTCCATCGTCGATGACCAATGTGCAAATTGATTACATGAGCGACGGATATCACAATGATTCAGTGAAAGATTAAAAACTTTAAAAATATGCCAGTTTACAGTCATCCAAAAAATACAACAGTAAATTAAAAGCACTATCGCCAAGACATTTGCTTATTTAGCATTAGGTAGTTGAGACATTTAAGTTGAGACGTAATAAGGTCTTGTATTGTAACAATGATTGAGTACCTATTAAAGTAGAAGCTAGCGGCTGGGACGGAGGCTCCTCTGGAACTATTTTCCTATGACGCATTGGCAGTCTATATAATTGTACCTAGAACATAAATAAATTAATGAAAAAGGGCACTCTCCCGCAGGGATACGAATATGTTAGTTTAGTTTAGATATAAATATGTGGCAAATTGTAGTTTTCTTCTATGGGCAAGTACACAAAAGTGTAATGTAAATGACCAATTTCTAGCGTATTTATTTAATAATTGTGCTAATTTTACTGCTATTATATCTAGACTAGATATCAAAATGATAGTATTGTTATGTAGATATAATTTGACACTTAAACTTGGATCATAAGTAAATAAACAAACAATGAAATGGTCACTTTCATTACAGTTACATGGATTTAGCCCTATTCCTTTTTTTCCATATTCTATTTGACATGTATTACCTGTAAGCTGTAACATCATATTCAGGGCCCGTAATTTTCATGCCGATGACATCAATTTGACGTCACGCTCCAAAAGGGTGATCCCAAATAGTTTTATTGTTAATTATTAAGCATTAGTCGTCAACTATTTTAATCATGTACAAATGACTTCAAAAGTAGTATATTTACTCGTGAAATAAATAATACCTATTTGATACGTGCGTTACGTTAAAGAGGAATTCTGTTTTCTACGTAATTATTGAAATGTGTTAACAATATCATTTAATAAAATGTATGTACAAAAACAAATCCAATAGTTTTATTTATGTTTCACGTATCAAGTAGGTATAATTTATTTCACTTGTAAATGGACTACTTTTGAAGTTATTTGTACATGATTAAAATGATTGACGACTAATGATTAATAATTAACAATAGAACTATTTGGGATCACCCTAACTGGAGCGTGACGTCAAATTGATGTCATCGGCATGAAAATTACGGGCCCTGATCATATTATAATAGTTTTAAGCTATAGGGAACTTAACTGTATGCGGCAGCAGAGAAATCCCCTGTTTATTTGCACAAAATGCCTAGTAAAACTTTTAAATTAAAGCCACTAGATATGTATCTTACCCCCTTACTAACTTACTCCCTATGTACCTTACTCCCTTATTAAGTCCCCCAATTTAGCAAGACGATAGTATCGTTTGTCCCTTTCGGTCTTAGAGAAGGGGTTAATCCTTATACATTTTACGCTCGCCTTCCACTGTGGGCTGAGAGGACTCATTAATGGCACCGTTTCACGTTCATCGCTGGCGAAGTATTAGTGCGCAGTTTACGGTTGTGAGCCCCACCAGCGACGGACGTCAAACTAAGCCACATCAAATATTAAAGCTGTCACTCAGACGCCAATTCAAAGTGGCATAACTGAATTTGAACTTTACGCTCGTGTGTATACGTCAATATCGCTCTGTGGACCGTCAACTACAGATGTAGTGAGAAATGACTTGCCTTCGGAAACGTTCGTCAACGTCATTCTGTTTCAGTCTATCTCACTGAGACTGACAGTAATAGCTGTCATGCTACTTCAGTCAGACTCGGTGACACTGCCTGAAACAGCATGTGTTTACGAACGTTTCCGAAGGCAAGTAATTTCTCACTACACCTGTACATATGGAGCATGGAACCTGAGGTGCCGATATATCAGTCTTTGCCGTCTAAAAGGATAACGAGTCCGCTCCATGATTATGGGACCGATACGTGACCTTTAGACTTAGTGTGTCTGTTAATAAATAGGTACCTTAAAAGTAAGATTCTGATCGTGCATGATGGAATTGGCAAACTGTTCCTCCACAATGCACGTGAGAGTAATGAAGCACAGACTACACTTGTTGACGCTGCTTTCAGTCTTCGTGTCCGCCATTACTATCGAACTGTAAAAAAAATAACTATGTTAAACCACATATTTAAACCCTCGTGTGTCTCGAATATTTTTTCTAATAGTTTCCTCGTCACTGATCAGTGCTTGACATACGAAGGGTTAAAAAAAGTGTAAACACGATAGGAACTACTACGATACGAAATAGGTTCAAACGATTGCAAAACTAGAGTTCACCTTCGATTGTGAGCGGAGCGGACTCATTAATGGCTCCGTTTCATTTTCATCGCTGGCGAAATGTTAGTATGCAGTTTACGACTGCAAGCGTCACCAGCGGTAAAAGTCAAACGGAGTCATTAATGACTCCGCTCCACTCGCAGAGGGAGGCGAGCTTTAGGAACATACCAGTATTGGAAGAAAGTAACTAGCAGGTTGGTTGGTTGATCGTTGTCTAGTGCTTGGATTTGCGCTGGATTTGGTGGACTCTGAAAAAAAAAGAGTAGGTGTGGTCGTAGAAAAAGTATTGTATGCAACATTGTTTAACTGAGTCAAAAAATGTTCGTGGCGTCTTTAATAAAAAATTTTGGCTTCGCCTCAAATTGTTACCCACGCCACTCACCTTTTTTGACCTCTCTTAAACAACAGTTGCATAAAATACTATAACAGTAATGCAAATTAAACAGAAACCCCCTTATTCATAAAGGTTTGCTAACTTAACAAGCCGCTAATAATTGTTTGTCCCTTTTGCTCTTATGGACACATTTTTAAGACCGAAAGGGACAAACAATTATTAGCGGCTTGTTAAGTTAAAAAACGTTTATGATTATGAATAAGGGGGTAAGCCCACAGAATTAGATTTGGATAGAAGAAACAAGTTCATTCATTTGTACGGCGGCCGAGCGTGTCAGATTTCGTACTGAAGTTGTTACTTGCCTATGATTTTAAATATGTCTCAGGCCCTTGAGTATTCATATTTTTTTGTGTTGTTGCAATTAATATTACTTAAGGAGGCATTATTCACTTGATTACAAAAGCATTGTTCACTTCAACTTACAAAATTTGACGCCCGAAAGCTGCAAGCTGCGATTAAAGACTGACAACTCAGTGGATTTCACTGAGTTCATTCGACACGCTAAGTAGATACGTTTGCTTGATCTATGGTATATATGATATCTGGGCATTTTCGCGAGAAGAGATACAAAAACTTATTTTTCTGAAACAGGTAAATTTTATGTTTTTCCTGCTCAGAATCACGAGCTCTTTCGATCCTACTAGAAGAAAAAAAGTGTCCCAACTTTTTGTTTCTATTACGTAACCGTTTTTCAAACACTTTGTACAGCGGTTACAAAGTGGAGAGCATGTACAGTCACCACACGGGATTGTTGAGCCACTTGCCACTGTTCGCAACTTGGTCGAATAATACAAATCGGGTTCCGAACTCTTATGAGGCTGGTATCACGACTTCGGCCGAATTCTAGTGACCAATGGGGTGGGCGTAACGGGCGTTGGTACGCTTAGCCAATGACCGCTCGCGTTTTCTTCAGAAGGTGACATTACCATGGTTACGTAATAACAAAAATGTTTAACCAATGATATCGCTATTTTTCCGGAAGCTGACGTTACTATAGTTACGTTATAACATCCGCTTTAGTCATGGAGACGTCAATCTAGCTTCAGAGCCCTGATGGTAATTTCGTTCACTTTCCTTTTAACGGCTGTCACTGACAGGTATTTTTTCAAAGTTAGAATTTCAGTCAGAAACTATCAAGTCTAATAAAAAAAATATGGTTTAGGCGTATAATGTCCCACTCGCAAAACGTCCCTCCGCTATAATAACGTCCCATACGCAAAACGTCTTCTCTGCTAATTGTCCCTTATGCAAAAAACCCCATTCGCATTACGTCCCGTTATCAAAATGACCCATACCCTTCGCGAAATGTCCCTTCTGAAAATACCCCTATCGCTGAAAGTCACGGCTGCCTAATGCCCCTTTCGCAAAACGTCCCGTTTGCAAATAGCCAGGTTCTTATGGATTAAAGAGGTAATAATACAGATTGTTATCAATACTGGCCACTTGAATAGAGATTAAAATAAAAGATAGAATAACAAAACAATTAAAAAACTCATTGGTACGAGCCATTTTTTACGGGACATTTTGCGAAAGGGACGTGTTGCGATCGGGTTATTTTGTGAAAGGGACTTTCTGCGAAAGGGACGTTATTTATATAAAGTGACATTTTGAGAACGGGATATTTTGCAGAAGGGCCGTTTTGGCTATGGGACATTTTATAAAAGGGACCTTTTGCGAAAGGGACCAAGAGACGTTTTGCGAGTGGGACATTATACGCCTAAACCAAAAATATGGCTACTGACAGATTATAGGATTATAGGTAGATTGACAAAGGTTACCTACCATATTTCTACAAAGGTTTTCACGCATAAGTTTTCAACTAACGTCAACTGAGCTGTGTCGGATGGTAATAAAGACTGCAATAGAATTTGTCTCTGTCAATGAAAAAAAAAATTAAAATTGCCCGATTTAATAAGATGCCTATTTAGGCTATTTATATAAATATCTTGAATTGAAAAAATACCTCGCCTATTAATGTCAGACAAATCATGGCATCCGATTTGAAAAAACACGAATATATTACTAAAAGGTTTTAGACAAATCTATGAAGAACTGTCGTTATCCAGTTTCCTCTACGAACAACGACATCTAGCGTCTAATAATGGCCGATGACTAATCCTTAATTCTCGTAGAGGAAGAAATTTTTATTATTTCAACTAGTTTTGACATACAGATATTTTGACGCAACAAAGATTCGTATTTAACTGACATATCATCGGGGAACATCGGTCATGTCGCGATCGTGCCTACTAACGAAAAATACCGAATCCATAATATTACACGACCAAATTGCATCCATTGCCAAGTGGCTCAACATTCCCATGTGGTGACTGTACAGATGTAGTGAGAAATGACTTGCCTTCGGAAACGTTCGTCAACGTCATGCTGTTTCAGTCTATCTCACTGAGACTGACAGTAATAGCTGTCATGCTACTTCAGTCAGACTCGGTGACACTGCCTGAAACAGCATATGTTTACGAACGTTTCCGAAGGCAAGTAATTTCTCACTACACCTGTAAAATGTATGAAAAATGTGGGAATATTTTTTTCTTGTACTTTTTTTCTCCTAGATTGAAAGAACTCGTTATTCTGAGTAGGAAAAACATTAAATTTACCTACCTTAAAAAAATTTTTTTTGGATCTCTTTTGGGAAAATGCCCATCTATGGGTAAGCCAATATGGTGTATACCTGTTGGGGGGGCAGCGTGGCGGGCGGCGAGGGTGGCGCAGAGGCGGCGGCCGAGGAGTGCGCGAGCGTCGTCATAAAGTTGCGGTTCAAATGCGCTGCTTCGTATAGCGCGAGGAGCATGCCTTCTTCGCCGCCGCTGGTATAAAAAATAGGCCAATCAACGTTTCGATCGACATATTTTCTGTCTCCTGCGTTCATCATCATCAGCCTATGCCAGTCCACCGCTGGACGCAGGCCTCTCCCACCAACTATGCGTATAGACGCATTAGGAGGTAAATGCCCATAATCGCCACGCTGGGCAAGCGGATTGGCGAGCGCAGTAATGTGTCCACTATGATGACGCTGCTGCCCATCATCAGTCTCCTGCGTTACTTTTCATGAACTTAAAAATGTACGTCAATGAATACTATACGCATATTTACAATGAAAAACCGTTGGAACCTAAATATATCGATGTGAACTTGTGTGAGGCCTAACGCATGTACAATTTCTACGATTTTTTTCTAGCAAACTCGATGAAATTGTCACCTGCGTTACGGGACAAAATAGTGTCCATTGTGTTGTAGAAACCGCTACAAAATGTTAAATAGTTTTAAATGCCCCTTCATACATATTGGCATTTTTTTTTCGTAGGTATGTACGAGCGTGTGGGGCATGGAAAGGTTTTTTTAAATTGATATACCTAAAGGTATTTTGTGGAATAACCCAAATTGTTTAAATAAATTTTTTAAGTTGTATTTTTTAAATAAATTTAAATATTACATGTCAGATACATCTAATATTAAAATGATATAAAATTTTCTAAAAATTTTTTTTAAGTGAACCTTTTTTATTATAATAAGCTCTCAAAGTCGCATACCTACCTGCAAATTAAACATTTATTCAAACTACCATTTCCTATACTCAATCCATTATAACTATAATAATATAATACCTCTATTTTAAATTCACGTACCTGTTTCTCTGCCCCCTCACTACCGGTTGCGTATCATCACTAGTAAGGAATATTCCGCCCACCATACTGGTGAGCGAGGAGAGCCAGCCTCCACCCGTGTTGCCTTGCATGCCGCCAAACACTGACATGACGAAGTCATTCAGGGCGGCCGTTATCACCTGGCCGTAGCTGGAATGAAAATGTATGAAAATATCTAGTTTCCTTGACTACAGCCTATTCCTGCTTAGTTGTCTTATTTTGTAAATAACTTTCTAACCTCCAAATAAAAATACTTTTTTATTTTTATTTTTTGCCTATACCAAGATATCTACGTACCCATTTCAGTAAAAATTGCTTTAATTTTAGTCAAAGAAATACTTTTTTTTATTGTAAATTCAGAGTTGAGTCAGTAGTAGGTAAAAGTCGTTTAATATCATCAATGAATCAGGTTATCTTACATATTTTGAGTCAGTCAGTATAAAATATCGAAACGATACTTATCAGAACAAGACTATTTTGAGGGTGTATCCGATATTGTACATAAATTATTATGGTGACTGTACTTACTTATATGAAGAGTTTATGTTGATAACGAGATAGTTATATTACATAACAAAATATCAACAAAAATATTGAAAATAAATATTTAGTGCTGAATTTCGCAGAATCTTCAAATCGTTTTCTGCAGGAATTCTGTTTGGTAGTGTACGTGTTTATAAACTAATGGACAACAAGCATCCTGTTTGATTATAGCTCCAAATAGTTCAGTCAAGTGCAAAAATAAGTATCGAAACAATCCGCTCATAAATATGTTACGACGTTCTTATTACATAGAATTAGAGTGCACTGGGACGTATTTTTGAACATTTTTGTGTATACCTTATTTTGTCTTTGACTGTTCATGAAGATGCACAGATTTATTAAAAACAATTACAACCTTTTACACTACTTAGATAGGCTGTTATATGATGCTATATGTAGTTATGGTGTGTGTGTATGTATAAACAAAAAATATTACCCATTCAACGCGAGTTCGTCATCTAATATGGAAAGCTTCACTACATAGGGATTAGTGGACTCCTGTTTCTTGTAGCTGACCAGAAACATTAGCAGCATTACAACATCATACCCTGGAATACAAAATAACATCACATTCTCATTAACTCTAATAATGTCATGCCTACATCTTTCAATGCTATAATGGTGATTCGAACTTTCACTATTAGTACTCCTATTAGAACGATAAACGGAATTTAATCGCAGATATCACGTGGCACGTTTATTCATCCCTTCAATGTTTTTGTGTTAGTTTGTTTACACTTTTTCAGTGTAGTAACAATGTACCAACAAGTTAGTTAAAATACTTCAATTTGTACAGTATTGTAAAACTGAGTACCTAATTATATTGAAAGTAATAATGTTCTTACTGTAAAAGAATTTAACAGATATTTAAAATAATATTTTTTTATTTTAATTACATATTTTAAGTATCAGGATTATAAGTATAAGCAGTGCCATTATTGTTACCTAAAAGTTCAAACCTTATTGTAAAGACTTAAGGTCCTTCTATTTAAAAAAAATTATATTGCACATCCACAGATGCACAAGTAACATGCTATGATCAGTTACATATAAAAGATGTGATTCAGACACAAGTTACAAGCGTTCGAGAAACGGGCCCCAGGTCTACATTGCGTGACTTATGTATCGATGTTTGGCGTTACAGTGCGAATATATTAGTCAATGGCGTCCAAAAAAATTGTTAATTTAGAAAAAAATGTTGTTCAAATGCTCAATGCTAGTACAGTCAAGGGCAAAATAAGATGTATATAAAAGTATGTCCCAGTGCACTTTAATTCTATGTAATAAGAATGTCATAACAAATTTATAAGAGGATTCTTTCGATACATATTTTTGCACTTGACTGTCTGTACTATTAAAGCCATAGTTACCATGGTGTTGCCTCTCAGTAGAAGTACACAGCAATTGCATGAGGGGCTCAAACAACGAATATGTCATCACATACTCCACCAGCGGATTGTCATCTATATTGTCTATGCCAGTCGCAATTATAAGCAACAGCTTTAAAACCATAGACTTTAAACTGTCTGGCACATCACCTGGAAAACCACCAATCTAATTTAGAACTACATAAGTAAGGTATACAAGTTTATATTAGTCTAAAACAGGTGGTTACATCTTGGATCTTAGATATCAAATAGTGCCAGCCAAGATTTTTCTATGCTCTTTTATACCACTTGTATATTTCGTCGGCTGACAACCAAAACTCACTATAAAAACTGTCACTAATCTTCGCAACCTCTTATGTCAGTATTGAATCAGAACTGAGATACGATCTCTATTTCAAGTAGGTATTTGTTACTTAGTGAGTTTTGGTTGTCAACAATGATTTGTAACTCATCAAAATGTTATGTGATGCTCAAGACTCAAGGCCTGACTGACCATCCCCATTCCTCATCAGAATACTAAGTACAACCTGCTCTTCAAATTATAATTGAAAGTTCATAGTACTAAGGTTCATTATTGCTCAACTGTATAAAATACATAGTGGCATTTTGTCATTGGTATTAATCTCCTAAATTGATGATATTATACAGAGATACTCGCCCAGCTATCAGCTATCATGGAGTGTGTATCTTTTGCTTGTGTTTATAGCGATAGTTCATGGCTTAGTAGCTCACGATGAAACCAGTGCCTTATGGAAACCAACAAAGTGGGTTGACTAAAACATTTTACTAAAATGCCTACATATTATTGTTCAGATTGAGCAGGAATCTGGGAACATGGATGAAAACATTTTAATTGATTACAAAGAAATACTTAAGTCACAATAATTCCCAATAGTTATTACTACTAATTTAATTCTTACATCAGAAAAAAATACAAATAAGAAGTAATCCCTGTTTTAAATTCTCATGTGGTGCATATCACATCTTATCTAAACTTGTTTATGATAACAAGAATTTCTGTAGTATAAACTATTAATATGACTCACAGAGTGTGTCAGTGATAAGAAGTATTGATTGTTAAATGTTTAGCTCATAAATTACTATCGGATAGTTTGTTTTACTTGGGATATGCTCAATTTTCTTTGAATTTAAGAAACTATTATAAATGAAATGCATGGACTAATTACAAGAAAGAAAATAAGTTAACATCATGGCAGACACAACGGCATTATTTGCATAGCTTTTGGTTTCCTCAGGCCTATTTATGACACTTGACATCTCTAAGTATCCACAATAGGGATGGTGACTGTAGTTAAAATAAATTATTTAACATTGTGCATGACATAATACACAAAGAAATTATTACTAAATTGCGGTAATTTTTGTACAGAACTTCTATTTAATAAATTGAAAAGAACTTAAAAGAGTAGGTCATTTGGCAGTAGTCAAATGTGACATCACTTTTGAGTAGGTATTTCATATAAAATTCCATAGTGGTCATCGTTTTGACAGTTCAAAAAAAGATGCTGATTTGACTTGCCAGTCATCATGCCTATTATGGTTACTTAATTTTATTACCTGAAAGTGTTGTGCTACAATGTTCCAGAAGCTTTTGCATCTTGGCATCTGCATTCTCTGTGCCGATCAGAATCGTTTTCACATTGTTGGGTTCGGCACCCAGTCTTTGATACATAGTCATCAAGAGAGCACTTAGCGTTTGTAGTGCATACACTAATCTGGTAATGAGAATAAAATAAATTGGTTACAGTAATCACATCAGGTTTATATGTATTTTCAGAATGTTTGAATACAATGGCAGGAACATCAGTCATGTTGCTTGAATTTAAATTAGGTCTACTTCCACTTTATACCAAATATTATTGCTAATAACTCAACAAGTATGAGATATTGTAATTTGGAAATTTATATTGCATGTGAAATTACGTAATTTGAAAAGTAATTCATAAAAATGCCATAAAGTGTTTTTTTCTGTGAAAGTATTTCTTGTTTATTAATGCTGCCAACAAAATGCTGCCCTAATTAGATTACTATTGCAATCTGAATTTACCTTATGTGATGTTCTTGACCCAACATTTCAATACACTGAGCCACAAGCAAGTTTATGTTATCCTTCATATTGAGCAGCTGTTCAACTGAAAGTTTGTTTATTTCTGCTTCGAGCTGCGGAATTTTTGGCTTCAGAAGGAAAAATTCATCCCAAAACGCAGGACTGTCGCTCGTAAGGTCCTCTCCTCTAAAGAACGACTCGTATATCTGGACCACCTTCTCCTTCAGGTGTCTTTTAGACCCTGAACCGCTACGTTTTCTCATAGCCATAGCCACGGTTCAGCTTTTGATAAAGTAGTTCTTACAAGTTAACAGTTCCAAATTACTTTAAAGATTTACGATAGGATGAAAACAGTTGATGCTCTTAAAATATGTTTGTATTGTTTACATGAGCCGCAATTCATTAACATTAATATGAATTTACATTGAATATATGCGGCATGAAATGCAGCTCAGAGAAAATATTTTGAAGTGACACTGACATGACATTTGTGACATGGTATGACATTGACATATAGCAACTGTTTTTTCTCTCTTTATTTTAAAACTAATTTATTTACATAAATTAATTATCATACGTTTGTTGTTGAGGGGTTGGTTACGGGGCAAGAAACCAACTTTTACTTAATTGCCAATCAATGAATTACATCCGACAACATTATTATTAAAAATACTTTTGTTGAATTGGTTAAATGTGATACAACATGTTGGTAAGTCTGTAAAGCGCCTATTTTAAACCATTCATTCAACGACTGTCTTTTGTTCAATCTCCGTTCAAATCATTCGTAACATTCGTTCTATTTCTTATCTGTGTCTACTCTGTAATAATGGCTGCAGTGGCCGACTATTTTGCGTGGTATTTGTGATTTGTGTCTTGTGGTTAATCCGTTCCGTTTGATCACAATCTACTGATAAATCTTTTATTAATACTCAAAATGAAGTCCAAAAAACGACACCAATCGTCGTCAGAAGAATCAGAGGAATCCGAAGCAAGCGTGGAATCAAAGAGTTCGTCAGAAAGCGAGAGTGAAGAATCCTCCGCGTCTGAGCACCGGCACAAGAAAAAAAGAAAACGTGCTGACTCCTCAGATTCAGAGAGTGATTCGGACGAACAAAGGCGTTCGAAAAAACGAAAACATAAGAAAAAGAAGAAGAAACATGGCAAAAAGAAGAGGCGTTCCGAGTCTCCAGACGAAAATCATTCAGTGGAAGAGGTGTCTTCCGCCAGCGAAGGTGAAATATCTCCGAAGAAAAAGAGAAAACACAAGCACAAGCACAAACATTCTAAGCGGGCTCGCAGTTCATCAGCAAGCGTGATAATTGGTAAGATTTTGTTTCGTTGATTCCCTATTAGTTAGTGGATTTTCTGAACTAGTTTATTTACTAAGCGTTATATTCGCTTCTCTCAGAGGAAGAAGAGCCAACAGAGCGACGCCTACATAGCGTCGTCAAGGAGCGACGTGAGTCGTCAGAAGAACGTGGCCAGCCTAGAACTTATTACCCGTAAGTCAATAATATATCTTATTTTATATCTCTAAGTACCTTATAAATCTATCATAAAATATCATAAAATTTATCTTTGGATTGTATCTGCAAGTTCAATTATTTTTATCAGTTAACCATAACCTATTGGGATATTCTGGGTTTATCTTGTAGGAGAGACTATCATCAATCAACTGCAGAAAGTGTAGAAAGGGATCGGGAAGTGCAGCGGTTTTACCGGGGCTCCAGCAAAGAGCGCAGATACCAGGAGCAATACCGCTATACCCAAGAACGCAATAACAGGTAGAACTCTATTACTGCCTCTTTGTAGGATCATCATTCATTGAACATTACCCTATTTCTGACCTTCAATCACTTAAAATCACTTAAAATTTCATTAACTATTGCTTCTAAAAATATATTATGTTAGCCATTAACAATTATCCTTCTTGGCCTAACACATTTCTAGCAATTACCAGACCACATTCATCTATTATCAGCCTTTTCTTCTATGTGTAAGCAGGCCTTATTACAGAAATGTTTTGTAGGAATATTTTATTAATATTAATTTTATTTATTCATAGATAAATATTTAAATAGTGAGTTAATGTGAATATTATTACTTAACCTTTTTGACGCCAAGCCAAATACATAAGCTGTCACTCACACACCAAGTCAACGAAATGTCAAAATTGAAATAGAATTTTATGCCCATACATGTAGGCCTATATTTATCTGTGGACCAAATGTTATATATTATATTTTGGCATTGAACCTGCGGTATCAATGTATCAGTTGTTGGTGTCCAAAAGGTTTAATTATACCACTTTATATATTACTGCAAGATTATTTCTCAGACAAAGAATTTTAGTGTATAAATGAAAGTATGTATTTTGTCAATCAGCTGCTCCACACATGGTTAGGGCTATAGGATATTTGTATTTGTAGGAAGTTTGTTAAATGAACTTTTTAAATGGATAGAGAACTTGTTTATTATACTCACATCAATAAATCTATCATTCATTTTAAACATTCTTCATTCATAATGCCATTAGTCATCCTAAAGATTTAAAACAAATATGTTAAATTAAATCATCAGTTCACAGTTACATCATCTAAATAAACATAGGAGTTTATTTGTAAACTCATTGCAGATTCCAACATGACAAATATAGAAATAGTGAAAATTATCACCAGACTCATTATGATGAGGAGGAATATGGTCAAAGGCAGAGAAATTATGATGAGTATAAAAGGTACTTCACTAAAAAAACTTGATGTTGTTTAGCTAGTGGCATTTGGTGAAGAATATTCTAGTAAAGAATAAAGCATATTAATTAATGTACTCAGTTAATCACTCTGAGCGTTGTGTTATTCTGTATTTTGTTGTAGCTATTCCAGTATTATTAATTCTATGCATTTTCAAGACAACAGAAATTGGTGTGTATCCATACAGTGTGCACTTGTATTTTCAACCCAAGAATGTTTTCAGAAACCAGAGGTATGAAGAGCGCAGGTCATCTGTAGAAGATTATCACAAACGGCCCAGAGACAACTATCATTCCAGGGAGGATCCTAGAGGTACTTACGTTTTTTGTATGCAAGCTTATTTTTGTAATATTTTAAAAATATTTTTGTATAGTTCATAATTTAAATTTGTTTCTAGGATTCAACCTTTACAACCATTATGAGGATAGGAGACCTAAGCGAGACTACGATAATGGAAGAGATTACAGGGAAAGGTAAAGAATTTATTGCTAATTGGATTGTTTACAGGCCAGCAATAAGCTGAATTGGAGACCATTTACTGAAACTATTTTCTATTTTTTTTTTATATTCGTGTTCATTTTATATTTAATGTGTATTTATTTGTGTCACAAATAAATGTTTTTTCTTTCTTTCTAATTGCTAAATACCAATTTATGTGTGGCAATCATTAAGAATGCTGCTTGATGTTCAGAAAATGTGTTTTTGTAGTGTCAAGGCTTCATACTCCTAGTTTATAAGCAGCATCTCACAGATTCATTTATAATTATAATAGGGTAAACATACCGGTTCCCCGGCCACTACCCCTCTCCGGCCTCTTTGCACATTTTATCGAATATTGGCGGCACAAAATGTCCAAGCGTTTCAAATTTCGCGCCAATACAACCGAGCGAACTTCATAGTTTATAAGTAGAAAATTTGACCTTGTCAACGGCGAATCAAAGCCTCAGTCGCCATTCCAAAATTTGATGTGCGGACGCGTGCGAAAACGAGCAGAAAAAAAGTCAAGAAGAATAAGTTTCAAAGGTGAGTTTCATACTATTTTTGTTGCTTATTTGGTGTTTATTTTTGGTTCGTGTGTAAATAACATTTGAAATTCTGATATTAAATTGCTAAATCTCATCAATCTCGCATAAATTACGATATTTTTGGAGGCCGGTGAACACGTTGACCATTTACATCAGAATCTAATTCCCGGCAGGGGGGGCCGAAGATCGATTCAAGATGTATGCATTATTTTTGTTATTACAGCGAAAACCTTTTTATCATTAACATAAAGGGCATCATGCTTGTACATAAAATAATCTCTGTGAATTTGTAACTAGATTCCGGCCGTCAGTATACTATACATTTTCAGAGATATGAACGTTTGAAAAATCCCCTTTTCAGCGGCCGGAAAACAGTTAAAATGTAACCTTTTTCCGGCCATTGGTATAGAACGACGGCCGACAACTGGTAATAATCGAACCTGTCTCCGGCCGTAGGAGATAATTGACGGCCGATAACACGTAAATAATAATCCTGTTTACGGCCGTAGGTACTCAAATGTGGCCGATAACTAGAATAAATCAAACCTGTTTACAGCCACCAAATAAAAGACGGTCGATAATTGGTAAAAAAATAACCTATTTCTGGCAGTAACTTTTCATAGAGATAGATCTGGTTTAAACTAATGCTGTTTCATTGCTGCTGTAAAATAATAGTAGTTAATGCAATTGCTACATATAAGAGACATTAAAACACGAGTGCGGTTTTATGAAACAAGCTGAAAACCGCAATATCATTTTAATGCCTATTTATGTACTGTTGCTTACGCTACTTTATCCACACACATAAAATGACTGCTTTAAAATGGGTCCAGAAGCTAACAATACTGTAATTTGAGTGTATTAACAGTTATTACGCAATGCTTGTATATTGACCATAATGTATGATATCTAAGAATTCTAGAATATATTATAGGTACAATAACAATTTCAATTTTGTTGGAATTTGATTTGGATATCTGATTCAATTTGAAACTTGTCCTTTAATTAAAATTAATATTTAATGAAAATTTGTACTTTAAAGTTAACAATAAAGTACAAATTTCTATGGTGGTCTCTGAGGCGTTATAGTAATGGGTGTAGTAATGCTGGTCGTTTCCTATTTAGAGCAATAATCGCATTTTAGAGCAATTACAGTATGTGTGTGGATAAAAGGTTTGTTAAACTCACTGGAGAAGGGTATTTCATTGTCATGACAAAGGCTAATTATTCTTCTTCATTACCTGCCATTGGCACATCATTAAGCTATGTTTTGGATGCATGGTGTTGGAAGTTTGCTTACCTTTCTTTCAGATGGCACCAATTACAGAAAAAAAGAAAGAAAAGAAGAAAGAGAAGAAGACAGAAAAGAAGAAAGAACGATTTCGAAAATTTAACTACACCGAGGAGTCTCTTACTAAGGCTCTTTCCGATATTCGTGGCAATCTCAGAAGTATTAGGGAAGCATGTCGTTTATATGGGGTTCCAAGAGCTACTGTACAGGATAGGCTCTCTGGTCGTGTCGCCGGGACTAATGTAAAAGCTGGTCCAGACCCCATATTTGGATTCGAAGGGGAAAAAAAAATTGTGGACTGGATTATTAAGATGGCAAAGTGTGGCATTCCAGTTAACAAATGCGATCTCATGGACACAGTGGCTGAGCTAGCCAAAGATCTCGGCATAAGCCATCGATTTCCCGGAGGTAAACCAGGTATTCGGTGGTACCAAAGTTTTTTGAAACGCCATCCTAGCATATCTATTAGAGAACCTGAAGCTATAAATAAGGCGAGAGAAGCCATTAAGGAGTGTTCCATTCGGAAATGGTTCGCTGAGTTACACAGTTACTTGGCAGAAAATAATGCGTTAGATATATTAACTGATCCCAGCCGCATCATGAACGCCGATGAAACCGGAGTATCTCTGGCCCCAAAATCGGGAAAGGTTCTTGCCCCGAAAGGCCATAAGAACGTGTATGTGGTCAAAAAGGGGAATGAGAAAGAAAATTTAACAGTACTCATGGTAATTTCTGCTTCTGGGGAATTCTGTCCACCATTAGTTGTGTTCCCGTACATTAAACCACCACCGAATATTTCCAAAAATATGCCACCTGACTGGATTTTAGGGAAATCGGAGACTGGGTGGATGAGGGCGGATGTCTTTTATGAGTACATCTCTAATGGGTTTAATCAATGGCTCATTACAAAAAACATTAAGAAGCCGGTATTGTTCATCGTTGACGGTCATAAGTCACACATGTCTATGCCCCTGAGCCAGTTCTGCGAAGACAATGGAATCATCTTATACGCGTTGCCGCCGAACACAACTCATATCTTGCAACCAGCGGATGTAAGTGTGTTCAAGCCCCTGAAACAAGAATGGAAGCGTACCGTAAGGACATGGCAAAGTCGGTCTGAGAACATCAATAAATGTATCACTAAAACCAACTTCTGCAGCGTTTTTAATGAGACGCTAAACATGGATATGGCTCAGTCAATCAGGAATGGGTTTCGTAAATGTGGGTTATACCCATTTGATGTCGAACAGGTCGACTTTACGAAATGTGTAAAGGACTTGCAGGTGCGAACAGCGGCTGCTGATAACACCAACGCAGAAAAACGTCTTACTGAAAGGCATTTTGACACAGCAAAACAAGTTTTTTACCTTATGGAGCAAAACCTCGCTAAAATGGGAATAAACCCAAACCTTATTTTAAGAGAACTCGAACGCACAAAGGAGGCATATTTGCAAAAACGGAGATCAAAGACACCAAGAACATCCGTGTCTAATTCTTCCAGACGGTCTAAATCTAAGACACCGAGAACGTCGCTATCCAGCTCCGCAGTACGACAATCGAAGTCTTTCGAACTAAGCAAGACTTCTAACTCCAACCTTAACACTGCTCAAAATTCCACCACTTCCCTACCCCAACTGAGTCCAAATATGGCCGAAGTTGTGCAACCCACCGATAATATCTCGATAAACCGACCGACTCTGGAATCTACGTCAACCCCGATACAGATTCCAGACATTGGTACATACGTTTCCCTAAATGACATATCGATAACACCTTTCAACGATCTGAATTTATCTGAAATCAATACAGATATTTTGAATATTCCGATTGAAATCGCCATGGACAATCAAGTTGACACTCCAGCTCCAATACCAATCGACAATAGCAATGGTACGGATAGAATCCAAATTCAAACACCGTCGATTCAAATATTAGAAAATGTATTGATTGCCCCAGCTACGGTTACAAACGTAACATCATGCAATAACGACAATGAAGAGGATCCGTTTAAAAAACATCTGAAATTCCCTATAGTACTTAATAAAACCAAAACCTCTCGTACAACGGACCATCTTCCTAGTGCCATATCATCGAAAGCCTGGCAGCAACATTACGACAGAAAAGAAAAAGAAAAAGAAGACAAAGAGAACCAAGTCAAAAAACGAAAACTTGAACGGGAGCAAAAAAGACAAGCACAACCACAGAAAAAGAAGAGAAATCTTACAAAAAAAAAGAAAGAAGAAACGCAATCCCACATCAAATGTGGAGCTTGTGACTATGATCTCATAAGTGACACTGAGGATGAGGGAGAAAAAAATATTGGATGTGACCAATGCGTTCGGTGGTATCACCTGAAATGTACAAACCTTCAGCATTTATCTTACAGCCAAGCAGCTCTTCAACCATATCAATGCTTACTGTGCGAAACAGCTACTGCTGCTAGAATCGAAGTTTTGGGAAATTACAATCAAATTTAAACTATAGTGAGTGATTTTAATATATAACACAAGTAAGGAGAGAAAAACAGTTAATTTCAATCAAGATAATTCTTTTTTTAAGTTTTGTTGAATTGTTAACATTGATAAGTGATAAGATTTTTATTATGATAGGTAATTAGTAAATGTCTATCATAGAACTTTATTAAGTTTGATTTGTATTTTATATAATATTTTCTTCGGTTACGCGCGTTTTCATAGTTTAATTTCTTGTATTTTATAATTTAACCAAAGGTATCCAAAGTACAGTTACTAGAATAGGTCATAATGTTAAGCTAATCAGACTGACTAGTGAGAATAAACCACTTTTAGTAAATAAATCAGTTGTTTTTCATTCAAACAACAACCAACCCTAAGTCCTCAATGATACGAGTCATTTTTCTGACATAAAGTTGGCGGCCGAAAAGTAGTCCTCAGATGGCCGAAATCTGAAAAAAATGGCCGATAACAGGTGTTTTTGCTAAATTAGGAAATAATATTTTTTTATAAATTATCACTAAGGTATTTGTTCACATACATGTCATCTTAATAAAGTAGACTATCATAGGATGCTGCAATAAAAAAGTGAATGCTGTAGGTATACAGCATTAGGATGAAATTTAAGGCGTAAGTCAGCAAGCCGGATAAATGGCCGAGAACTGGTATGTTTACCCTATAATGGTAAAAACATATCTTACACTGTGTAAGTTACACAGCATACTATTGTTACTGTTACATGATTTAATTTAAAAAGGCAGCTTAACTTTGTATTATCTTTGTGGTTATTCAATTCAATTTACTTATTGTTTATGGTACTGCGAACGATGTTCCCAGGAGGCCACCTCCCGAAGAACGGTACCGCGAGAGGGAATATCCGGACAAGAGGGACAGGTTCCGCGAAGAAGGATACGGCTCTGAAAGGTATGTGTTTACTCTCACATTGCTAGTTATTCCAGATTAATTACTTATATATTAATAAAACTATAAATACTATTATTCAATTGGAAAAATGTTCAAAATTTAGTGTTGTTAAATGCACCGGAGCATGTTTACGAACTTCAGTGTGTATTCGCGAAGTTAAATGACTATATTTGTTTTTACAGTGACATCTCTACAGAAAATTATAATGAGTTAAATCAGAACATGTTGGTGTTGCAAAGATATTTTAACATTTGCACATTACACGATACATACTCTAGGCATGTGTGACTCTGTTATAGATTTGTTGGATGCATACATTATATGCGCTTGGACCAAGATGGATTGGAATCATTAATTTTTCAAGCTCTATGTGCTCAGGAGAGCAAGTCTGAATACTTGAAGGACAAGGTTCAACTAGATATGAGTACTAGATGCATTTCTCTATCACCATGTCTAAGTCTTCCATTTACTTTGAACTATCAAGTTCTTGTACATATAGCTGAAAAGTCTGTTGTGTAAACATTTTCTTAATATTTATATGATAAATGGAATAAGAAGAATTTTGGATCATGCTTATGAATACCCAATGAGATCATTCAGAAATTACAAAGGATCAAAGAATGAAGGAAAATAGACCCATGTATTGGATTGACGCTGATAGTAAGAGAATAATAGATTTAAGAAATGAATCATCATGCATTGAAGAGCACTTATTTTGATAGCTTGCTACAGGAAACTCAATGTGAAGTAATTTATATAGTTGTCTACAGCCTAATAAATTTAAAAGTTTAAGATTACTTGACTCTTGAAACAGAGTTAATGATTAAAACAGATTGTAACAGTGCATTTGCACACAATTTAAGAAAACAATGTAGCATCGACAAGGAATCATTTTTCAAAATACAGATTATCAACTGAAAAACGAAGCATGTTAGAGATAAAAAATTTAAGAAAAAACCAACCAGAAAATTCTGATCTCTGAATGGTATGTTTCAGTGCCTCAAAAACTGTCTATATCTGGAGAAGAAGATAACTGCACAACTAATTAATCTACATGTATTTGTACCTTGGTGTTATCAAAATATCGTGAAAACAATACATGTTTGAAATATGTATGTGTAAAAGCACTTTATGTGATTAAATGAATCTACTGAAGATTTATATAATTGATACAATTGCAATTACAGAATACCAAATCAAATAACTAGTCAAAGACTGAATATTTGTTATAAATAAAGATATTATATTTAAGGCATAAAAACAGATAAGATTGTAATTCTATGTCATTATATTATCCACTGGATAACGGATTGAATGAAGCTGATTCTTAATGTGTAGAAAACGCCCACCAAATTTGGGTATGTTCTAGAACTACAATTTGTTCTAAACTTGGAATCCATGATAGGATCTGAAATATCTGCATATTTAGTAGGTATACACCGTCAAATCGGGATTTTTGTTGGGAGCCACGGTAAGTCTATAGGAGTGCCTATTGCTTCTTGGAGTTGGTGATTTTTTGTTCGTTATGTTACAGATAAGATAACGCCCAAGTGTTATTTCTTAAAATACTTCGAAATCTGGTTTTTTGACAACCCCAAATAACCATACTGTTTCATGGTTTATAAAGATTTTTAATAATATCCATACCAAAAATTACGATGATCTTTTATTATTGTACGCAAAATACGACTATCATATTTGCTGGATCATAGATCACCTTGATTCTTGGTTGTAATATTTATGATGAAATACGACATCATTAAAAAAAAAGTTTGGTCCTTGATATATACATATATGCAAAGGCCAGATAGTAAACAATCCCGTTAAACTTCCAAATGCTAAATGGCTCTCAAAGCATTGATTTCCTAGCATCTTCGAATGGCATGGTTCTGTTTGAAATTAAATCAGGCTGTAAAAAAACTCGTGTACGTTCCACATGATATGAAATAAATAGTTCAAATGTGCAAGAAGCATTATTCTAAACTAAATCATTATTACAACCGATGTGACTTCTAGGTTTAGGCCATACTTTTGATTTTTGTATTGTATTGGAGCTCAGCTAGGTGTGTTATTTGGAAATACATTTGAAAATAATAAATAAAAGAATTAATTGACCATAGTATGTAAAATGTTGGCACCTATTTTAAGAAAAGCGCATAAAGGTTCGGATGGTTTAGATAATGTCAACTATTCAAATCAATCTTGTGATAAAATTGTAACTTTGTGACTTAGTACACCCTTATATGTGTTAGTAAGTGAGAATGTTCTTTATGCTGAGAGTTTCCGTTTGATCGCAGACCGCACGAGGGACGCCGCGACCGCTCGTTCCGGCCTGAACAGAAGCCCTACCCTTCTCAGAACAGGTATGCCTAATTTAACTAAAATGCAGAATTATTAAACGGAACATTATGATCAAGAATCGGACAAACGCCCGTCATTTCGAATAAATAACCCTGTTCCGTACAGTAGAGACTTCCTTATCTTATGGTGTTAATATATTTTATTTTATAAGGTATTTTTTAATAACACTATCACAAAGTATCTATTTAGGAGATCCCAACTCCTTCTTACTTTTATGTACCCTGATTGTGAATTTATGACAAATAAACGACTTAGAATTTTTGATATTGAATTTTGATCTATTGATTGTATAATTATATTAATCATCATCTTTGGTTACCGCGATAGTTTAGTCATGAAATAAAACGATTTAAACGAATTATATCGCGTATATTAATTAACGTTGTAACGACGTTTCGAACAATTTTGGTGTGCACAAGTATCTAAGAAATAGTTGGGATCTCCTAAATAGATACTCTGTGTTCGTATTATAAAAAATATCTTAAATAAATATCTTAAATTAACAAAATATAAGATAAGGAAGTCTCTACCATACGGAACAGGGTCATGTTTTCAAAATGACGGGCGTTTCTCCGATCCTTGATTATGATATCCACTAGCTACAACCGCCATCAGATATAACGTAGCATCTTCAAAAATATCAGAACGCGCCTTTATTGCCATAACGTAAAGGCGTGTTCAGATATTTTTGAGCGCTTCGGACGCTACCGATATATGTGATTGTGACTGTACATATAATTACATGCTCAGAATATATTGCGTAAGTATAGGTAATTTCACCAGAGTTGAGGTGAATGATTACCCACGGATCCAAATGTAGTACTAATAGGCTACTTGACTCATATCAAATTTAGTGCAAAAAATTATTCTTTTCTGTAGTATTTATTGAAGAGATCAATATTTTTCGATTACGGTGTATTAAAAGTGTTTGATGGGTACATATTTTTTATTGAAAAATTTGTTTTATTTTTTTTAATTTCGTACTCTGAAAACGGTGTCGGCCATGATGTGACGTCATAGGATCTTAAACTAACTTCATGTCGAATCTTTTACGAGTGAAGTTCGCCATGGACATGTAGGCATGTAGCTTTGCTGTGACATTGATATAACATAAGTGACATGTCAAATGTTTGTTTTCGGTTTGAGTGACGTCACACCACAGATAATCTAAGCATTAACATGGCTAGTATCGTTTTCGCGCGGTAACGAAAGTTTACATTTTAAGTTATAATTTTGCGGTTTTCTAGGTCGTGAAAAAATATATTTATATTTTTTTTCCGTTAATCTGATATTGATTAATAATATACGACAAACTTTAAAAATGGTTCAAGTAGCCTATTGCAAAAAAAATAGTGAATGAATGTGGAGTTTTTTTCTCGCGTTGTTTTGTACATTATTGGTTAGTATTAAATATGTTGTATATTTGGTCCATTCAGACAGCAGTCAGCGTCGGGCAGCCCGGAGCGCTACAAGAGCCAGGAGCGGCGCCGCGAGCCGCCGCGGGAGGCCGAGCGCGCCGACAAGCCGCGGGACAGGAAGTCCAGGTACATTACTGCACTCTCTCCCTTCAGACAGCAGTCAGCGTCGGGCAGCCCGGAGCGCTACAAGAGCCAGGAGCGGCGCCGCGAGCCGCCGCGGGAGGCCGAGCGCGCCGACAAGCCGCGGGACAGGAAGTCCAGGTACATTACTGCACTCTCTCCCTTCAGACAGCAGTCAGCGTCGGGCAGCCCGGAGCGCTACAAGAGCCAGGAGCGGCGCCGCGAGCCGCCGCGGGAGGCCGAGCGCGCCGACAAGCCGCGGGACAGGAAGTCCAGGTACATTACTGCACTCTCTCCCTTCAGACAGCAGTCAGCGTCGGGCAGCCCGGAGCGCTACAAGAGCCAGGAGCGGCGCCGCGAGCCGCCAAGGGAGGCCGAGCGCGCCGACAAGCCCAGGGACAGGAAGTCCAGGTACATTACTGCACTCTCCCTTCAGACAGCAGTCAGCGTCGGGCAGCCCGGAGCGCTACAAGAGCCAGGAGCGGCGCCGCGAGCCGCCGCGGGAGGCCGAGCGCGCCGACAAGCCGCGGGACAGGAAGTCCAGGTACATTACTGCACTCTCTCCCTTCAGACAGCAGTCAGCGTCGGGCAGCCCGGAGCGCTACAAGAGCCAGGAGCGGCGCCGCGAGCCGCCGCGGGAGGCCGAGCGCGCCGACAAGCCGCGGGACAGGAAGTCCAGGTACATTACTGCACTCTCTCCCTTCAGACAGCAGTCAGCGTCGGGCAGCCCGGAGCGCTACAAGAGCCAGGAGCGGCGCCGCGAGCCGCCGCGGGAGGCCGAGCGCGCCGACAAGCCGCGGGACAGGAAGTCCAGGTACATTACTGCACTCTCCCTTCAGACAGCAGTCAGCGTCGGGCAGCCCGGAGCGCTACAAGAGCCAGGAGCGGCGCCGCGAGCCGCCGCGGGAGGCCGAGCGCGCCGACAAGCCGCGGGACAGGAAGTCCAGGTACATTTCTGCACTCTCTCCCTTCAGACAGCAGTCAGCGTCGGGCAGCCCGGAGCGCTACAAGAGCCAGGAGCGGCGCCGCGAGCCGCCGCGGGAGGCCGAGCGCGCCGACAAGCCGCGGGACAGGAAGTCCAGGTACATTACTGCACTCTCCCTTCAGACAGCAGTCAGCGTCGGGCAGCCCGGAGCGCTACAAGAGCCAGGAGCGGCGCCGCGAGCCGCCAAGGGAGGCCGAGCGCGCCGACAAGCCCAGGGACAGGAAGTCCAGGTACATTACTGCACTCTCCCTTCAGACAGCAGTCAGCGTCGGGCAGCCCGGAGCGCTACAAGAGCCAGGAGCGGCGCCGCGAGCCGCCAAGGGAGGCCGAGCGCGCCGACAAGCCCCGCGACAGGAAGTCCAGGTACATTACTGCACTCTCCCTTCAGACAGCAGTCAGCGTCGGGCAGCCCGGAGCGCTACAAGAGCCAGGAGCGGCGCCGCGAGCCGCCAAGGGAGGCCGAGCGCGCCGACAAGCCCCGCGACAGGAAGTCCAGGTACATTACTGCACTCTCCCTTCAGACAGCAGTCAGCGTCGGGCAGCCCGGAGCGCTACAAGAGCCAGGAGCGGCGCCGCGAGCCGCCAAGGGAGGCCGAGCGCGCCGACAAGCCCAGGGACAGGAAGTCCAGGTACATTACTGCACTCTCCCTTCAGACAGCAGTCAGCGTCGGGCAGCCCGGAGCGCTACAAGAGCCAGGAGCGGCGCCGCGAGCCGCCAAGGGAGGCCGAGCGCGCCGACAAGCCCAGGGACAGGAAGTCCAGGTACATTACTGCACTCTCCCTTCAGACAGCAGTCAGCGTCGGGCAGCCCGGAGCGCTACAAGAGCCAGGAGCGGCGCCGCGAGCCGCCGCGGGAGGCCGAGCGCGCCGACAAGCCCAGGGACAGGAAGTCCAGGTACATTACTCTGAAGTGTCTCATTATCTGAGTATCATTGCTGCTCCCGTAACGTCGGGAGCAGCAATGATACTCAAGGTGGTTCGTGGTAGAATGACCTTTATTTAATAGAAAGGGTTTCCTTATATAGTAATTTAGTTCCATATGATGAAGCAATAGAAAGCGTACATTACTAACAGTCAAGGGTGACAAGGATCATTACCCATGGTACAATGGGTAGTTAAATACTATATCCTAGTGTGCGTGTGCACTCAGCCCCATCCATTTATACAGTGTGTAAAAGACATCGTTACTGAAACCTTTACACCCTGTATACCTACTGTACAACTCCACTCTCCAGAATACCCAGCGGCATACACTGAGTGGCATCCATTTTGGTGTTGTTTTTAGGTTAAGATGTATTTAAATTAAGTTTTCTAAAATATGCAATGAAATATTGTCTTTACGTTCCTTAAAATAGACTCGGAAGTATCGCTTTTAGGGCGCAGTAACTCACTGGGATTGAAATGGAGTTTCATAACACTTTTCAGGCCTAGGCCTGCAAAGTAACTTTTTTTTAATTTCGACAACATTGTCATTTTTTTTTGTATTTGTTTAACTAAAAACATTATACATGCCTTGGCATGAAAACGGATATGCCAACTTGGCCGGAAATCCTCATTTTCCCGGCCTTTGATGTAATGTACTATTTTCTTTTACACCAAATAAATAGAGTCGTCTCGTGAAGTGTAATAATTTGATCGCGTATATTTATTAAATTTATCTACATCCCGATTAAAGGTCCATAAGAGACAGACGGACAAGTCCACAGGACATTAGGACCCTTTTTAGTGGCCAGTTTGGTATAGATTATCATATGAAGGGTCCACAGGTGTTCTTACATGTCTATTCATATTCAATTCAAATTACAGAAGGAAAAACCACCTTACTTTTAACAGAAAAGGTGTGAATTTGCCCTGATTTTTTTTAAGCACTGGACATGTTTTTTCCGTGGACCCTTCATATGATATGTTCGTATTCTCTTATCTGTTCTGTTGTCCTTTTTTATTCCTAATTTAAGCCATCTGCTTGTGATGGTGCATTTTGTACCGTCACTGTCGCATTTGCGTACTTGTCAGAACGTGACGGCACCGACGATAACTGTTAATCACGTTACCATCATAAGCCTACTGGCATCTAATTTATCACCTAATAAACCGATGATCTGTGTACAGTGTGCCCAAAGTGTGTCTGATAAAAGCTCCTTACATTTCCGCCCAGATTCACAAACGTCGACGAGAAAGACTACACTTGGGGCAAAACCGAGGCCGGCAAGGAAGAGGCCGCGCCCGGCGACAAGGAGAAGCCCAATTTCGGCCTCTCGGGCAAGCTCACCGCGGACGCAAACACTGTCAATGGAGTCGTCATCAAATACTCTGAGCCTGATGACGCCAAACAGCCCAAAAGACGGTGGAGGTGGGTTCAAGTTTCCTCCTAGATTCACAAGAGGGTAACTCTCAAGGCCGGCAAGTCAACGGAGTCGTCATCAAGTACTCCGAGCCTGATGACGCCAAGCAACCCAAGAGACAGTGGAGGTGGGTACAAATGTATTTCTTTATTCCCTAGAGAATACTCTTGGGATATCGCCGAGACTGGCAAAGATAAGTCCAACTTCGGCCTCTCTGGCAAGCTCACCGCAGACGCAAACACTGTCAATGGAGTCGTTATCAAGTACTCCGAGCCTGATGATGCCAAACAACCTAAGAGACGGTGGAGGTGGGTTCAAGTTTCCTCCTAGATTCACAAGGCCGGCAAGTCAACGGAGTCGTCATCAAGTACTCCGAGCCTGATGACGCCAAGCAACCTAAGAGACAGTGGAGGTGGGTACAAATTTATTTCTTTATTCCGTAGAGAATACTCTTGGGATATCACTGAGACTGGCAAAGATAAATCCAACTTCGGCCTCTCGGGCAAGCTCACCGCGGACGCAAACACTGTCAATGGAGTCGTCATCAAGTACTCCGAGCCTGATGACGCCAAACAGCCAAAGAGACGATGGAGGTGGGTTCAAGTTTCCTCCTAGATTCACAAGAGGGTAACTCTCCAAGTCAACGGAGTCGTTATCAAATACTCCGAGCCTGATGTCAAGCAACCTAAGAGACGGTGGAGGTGGGTTCAAGTTTCCTCCTAGATCCACAAGAGGGTAACTCTCAAGGCCGGCAAGTCAACGGAGTCGTCATCAAATACTCCGAGCCTGATAATGCCAAGCAACCTAAGAGACAGTGGAGGTGGGTACAAATTTATCTCTTTATTCCCTAGAGAATACTCTTGGGATATCGCCGAGACTGGCAAAGATAAGTCCAACTTCGGCCTCTCGGGCAAGCTCACCGCGGACGCCAACACTGTCAATGGAGTCGTCATCAAGTACTCTGAGCCTGATGACGCCAAACAGCCAAAGAGACGATGGAGGTGGGTTCAAGTTTCCTCCTAGATTCACAAGAGGGTAACACTCAAGGCCGGCAAGTCAACGGAGTCGTCATCAAGTACTCCGAGCCTGATGACGCCAAACAGCCAAAGAGACGATGGAGGTGGGTTCAAGTTTCCTCCTAGATTCACAAGAGGGTAACACTCAAGGCCGGCAAGTCAACGGAGTCGTCATCAAGTACTCCGAGCCTGATGCCAAGCAACCCAAGAGACGGTGGAGGTGGGTTCAAGTTTCCTCCTAGATTCACAAGAGGGTAACTCTCAAGGCCGGCAAGTCAACGGAGTCGTCATCAAATACTCCGAGCCTGATAATGCCAAGCAACCTAAGAGACAGTGGAGGTGGGTACAAATTTATTTCTTTATTCCCTAGAGAATAACTTGGGATATCGCTGAGACTGGCAAAGATAAGTCCAACTTCGGCTTCTCGGGCAAGCTCACTGCGGACGCCAACACTGTCAATGGAGTCGTTATTAAGTACTCCGAGCCTGATGACGCCAAGCAACCTAAGAGACGGTGGAGGTGGGTTCAAGTTTCCTCCTACATTCACAAGAGTAACTCTCAAGGCCGGCAAGTCAACGGAGTCGTCATCAAATACTCCGAGCCTGATAATGCCAAGCAACCTAAGAGACAGTGGAGGTGGGTACAAATTTATTTCTTTATTCCCTAGAGAATAACTTGGGATATCGCTGAGACTGGCAAAGATAAGTCCAACTTCGGCTTCTCGGGCAAGCTCACTGCGGACGCCAACACTGTCAATGTAGTCGTTATTAAGTACTCCGAGCCTGATGACGCCAAGCAACCTAAGAGACGGTGGAGGTGGGTTCAAGTTTCCTCCTACATTCACAAGAGTAACTCTCAAGGCCGGCAAGTCAACGGAGTCGTCATCAAATACTCCGAGCCTGATGCCAAGCAACCTAAGAGACGGTGGAGGTGGGTTCAAGTTTCCTCCTAGATTCACAAGAGTAACTCTCAATGCCAGCAAGTCAACGGAGTCGTCATCAAATACTCCGAGCCTGATGACGCCAAACACAAGAGACGGTGGAGGTGGGTTCAAATTTCCTCCTAGATTCACAAGAGGGAACTCTCAAGGCCGGCAAGTCAACGGAGTCGTCATCAAATACTCCGAGCCTGATGACGCCAAACACAAGAGACGGTGGAGGTGGGTTCAAATTTCCTCCTAGATTCACAAGAGGGTAACTCTCAAGGCCGGCAAGTCAACGGAGTCGTCATCAAGTACTCCGAGCCTGATGACGCCAAGCAACCTAAGAGACAGTGGAGGTGGGTACAAATTTCCTATTATGTTCACAAGTGAATAAGGTTTGGAATTAACCAAACCGAAGCCGGTAAAATGAAGCCTAAAGAAGTCTATCGGGCAAGTTCACCGCAGACGCTAATGCCGTCAACGGAGTCGCCATCAAGTCCTGAGAGCTTTATGAGGTGAGTTCAAGTTTCCTTTTAGATTCATAAGAAAATGAGGGTTGGGACTTCAGAAGAATAACATAGTTTTTAAGTAAGTTAAGTTCAAGTTTCCCCTTAGATTCACAAGAGCCAAATCTTGCCAAAGCCAAAATATATATATTTTTAGTACCTTTTTTTTGGTGCCTTTTTTAGGCTCTAGTGCGAGAAGTGTGTCATTTTACGTCAGGTCCAAAACTTCGGAGGGCCATCTGCACTAAGAAATGTCATACGAGACAAGTGCAAAAACGAAATTCGTAATTCGTGTCGATTTAAAACACTCCCTATCGGTCGTGTAAAACATCGCCACTATACGTTCTTTCTATTTAACCCATTGGTTGCCTGGTAGAGAACGCCTTCAAGGCATAAAATAAGTCTGCTAATTGTACATATTTGTTTTTTTTTTTTTCAATATAGTTAAAATAAATAAATATACAATAAAATATACTCACTGTTAAGTTTATAGTTTCCCATCCATCAAAAAACACATTTTTTTATATATATTTTTTTTAAAGGCTAATAGCAAGCCTCTAAGGATTGTTACCTTTCAGGCTTATCAATGTGTCTGTAAGATAGAAAGGGAAAAAAAACACTTAGCAGCTTGCTAAGTTAGGAGACGTTTATGAATAAGACGGTTAGAACGTGCAGCTTTCATCCGTTTCAGCATTTTGTCAGCCTCCGTAGCCTAGTTGGTAGTGACCCTGCCTACGAAGCTGGAGGTTCCGGGTTCGAATCCCGGCGAGGGCATTATTTGTGTATTTATTTATCACAAATATATGTTCCTTGGTCATGGCTGTCTATGTATTTAAGTATCTATATGTATCTATCTATTATATATATCGTCGCCTGGTATCCACATCACAAGCCTTAATTGAGCTTACCGTGGGACTTGGTCGATTTGTGTAAGATGTCCCAAGATATTTATTTATTTATTTTATTTTCATGGTTCCTACCAATGACATTAAATAATAAATGGACGCACAGAGCTAAACAAAAAAAAACAAGAAAAGTGGCACTAAAAGTCATTTCTATCATGTTTCAGTTGAAGCTAATAACGCTCACTTACAATAAACTAATAAAAAAAACTCAAAGAATAAAAAACTTTGTGAAGTGAGCAATAAGTGTCAAATTTGCGAACAACACCGCAAAATAGTAGAAACTTTTTATGTTTAAGGAATAATGATGCTATACCGTAAGGTGACCAAATGTCAACTGTCAGAACTGAATAGCGGAGCAAAAGGACCGCAATATTTACTTCTGCAGCCCATTTTTGGGGTCATTTTTTTGAGCTGTTTGGGGATCCACTTATATATTCTAAATCAATGGTTCCTACTATTTTAAACTAGCCCCAGAATATGTTCAACATTGTAAAACAGCTACTAATGTAACATAAAATTTCAGGTTCTACCCATTCAAAGGCGACAAGGCGCTCCCGATCCTATACATCCACAGACAGTCGAGCTTCCTGATCGGGCGCGACAAGAAGGTGGCGGACATCCCTCTGGAGCACCCGTCCATCAGCAAGCAGCATGCGGCGCTGCAGTACCGCTGCACGCCCTTCACGCGCCCTGACGGCACGCAGGGGAGGCGTGTGCGCCCCTATGTTATAGACTTAGGTGAGTGTCTAGAAGGTGGCGGACATCCCTCTGGAGCACCCGTCCATCAGCAAGCAGCATGCGGCGCTGCAGTACCGCTGTACGCCCTTCACGCGCCCTGACGGCACGCAGGGGAGGCGTGTGCGCCCCTATGTTATAGACTTAGGTGAGTGACTTAAATAGTTGTTTATGTGGCTGGCGCTTAATAAGAGGCATTAAACATGAGTGGTTATATGAAACGAGCCGCGGCGCTGCAGTACCGCTGCACGCCCTTCACGCGCCCTGACGGCACGCAGGGGAGGCGTGTGCGCCCCTATGTTATAGACTTAGGTGAGTGACTTAAATAGTTGTTTATGTGGCTGGCGCTTAATAAGAGGCATTAAACATGAGTGGTTATATGAAACGAGCCGCGGCGCTGCAGTACCGCTGCACGCCCTTCACGCGCCCTGACGGCACGCAGGGGAGGCGTGTGCGCCCCTATGTTATAGACTTAGGTGAGTGACTTAAATAGTTATTTATGTGACTGGCGCATAATAAGAGGCATTAAACATGAGTGTGTCTTTAATAGATGTGGCTGGCGCATAATAAGAGGCATTAAACATGAGTGTGTCTTTAATAGATGTGGCTGGCGCATAATAAGAGGCATTAAACATGAGTGTGTTTTTAATAGATGTGGCTGGCGCATAATAAGAGGCATTAAACATGAGTGTGTCTTAAATAGATGTGGCTGGCGCTTAATAAGAGGCATTAAACATGAGTGTGGTTATATGAAACGAGCCATAGGCGAGTTTCATAATAAGATCACACGAGTATTTGGGCATTTTCACTTCTAGGGACACCCAATTAGCTTAACTCTCACAAAAAAGTTAACTTAGATATCAGCTTTGTAACAAGGGCAGGCGCGTGCGCCCCTATGTTATAGACTTAGGTGAGTGACTTAAGGTGGCGGACATCCCTCTGGAGCACCCGTCCATCAGCAAGCAGCATGCGGCGCTGCAGTACCGCTGCACGCCCTTCACGCGCCCTGACGGCACGCAGGGGAGGCGTGTGCGCCCCTATGTTATAGACTTAGGTGAGTGACTTAAGGTGGCGGACATCCCTCTGGAGCACCCGTCCATCAGCAAGCAGCATGCGGCGCTGCAGTACCGCTGCACGCCCTTCACGCGCCCTGACGGCACGCAGGGGAGGCGTGTGCGCCCCTATGTTATAGACTTAGGTGAGTGACTTAAGGTGGCGGACATCCCTCTGGAGCACCCGTCCATCAGCAAGCAGCATGCGGCGCTGCAGTACCGCTGCACTCCCTTCACGCGCCCAGACTAGCGTTGAAAATTTCCGGATTAAATCCCGTTTCTTTTCAAACAGCTCGTTTTTTTCCTGATTTTTTCGAAAAAAACAATGAAATTTTCCACTTTAATTTTCAGCTCTCAACCGATGTAAATTAGGTCTAATTTTCACTTATACCAGGAGAATGCGAAGTCACAGAGGAAAAGTCAATTGAAACAGATGGCAAGGAGTGACAGCGACAGTGACATTGATTGTTTCTGAAAAAATCGGAAAAAAACGAAATTTTCATACATTCCCGAAATAAACATTTTGTTTTTTTCCTACATTTTCAACGCTAGCCCAGACGGCACGCAGGGGAGGCGTGTGCGCCCCTATGTTATAGACTTAGGTGAGTGTCTTAGAAGGTGGCGGACATCCCTCTGGAGCACCCGTCCATCAGCAAGCAGCACGCAGCGCTGCAGTACCGCTGCACGCCCTTCACGCGTCCTGACGGCACGCAGGGGAGGCGTGTGCGCCCCTATGTTATAGACTTAGGTGAGTGACTGAAGGTGGCGGACATCCCTCTGGAGCACCCGTCCATCAGCAAGCAGCATGCGGCGCTGCAGTACCGCTGCACGCCCTTCACGCGCCCTGACGGCACGCAGGGGAGGCGTGTGCGCCCCTATGTTATAGACTTAGGTGAGTGACTTAAATAGTATTTTACACACACAATCGTGTTATAATAGAGAGCTTTTCAGTCGCGTACCGTGTTTAGGCCCCGAAGCTTACTGAGTGGCTTTACAAGTCAATAAAAATAAGTAAACAAATATAAACAATGGGGTTATTCCCACCTGTTACCACCAACTTGACACCAGTGGTAACTGGGAATTTTTTTCCCACCTGTTACCACCAGAGTACTCGGTGGTAAGGTAGTCTCCCAGTAGTTACCACCAATTAGTTTGGTGGTAACAGTTGGGAATTTTAATTCCCAGTTGTTCCCAGTGGTAACAGGTGGGAAAAAAAATCCCAGTTGTTACCACTGGTGTCAAGTTTGTGATAACAGGTGGGAATAACCCAAACAATGAAATAAATACGCTGAAACGAAGTGCATATCCTGAGCTGGCCGCCCGTTGATGTCTTTTTGCGGGCACGTAATTTTATTCAAATTTATTTCAGTTGCGAACTGGACGTAAATGTATATGGTTATTATTTTATGTACGTAATTATAATTCGAACATTACAGTCAACGAGTAGAAAAACAGATTATGCGTGCTTGGAGGGGTGTTTTACATGTCTAACATGACTCGTACAATAATATCCCGAAAATCACATCATACATCACATCATCAGCCTGTAATCAGTCCACTGTTGGACAAAGGCCTCTCCTATTACCTAAGCGTACGGACGCATTAGGAGGTAAATGCCCATAATCGCCACGCTGGGCAAGCGGATTGGCGATCGCAGTAGTGTGTCCACTCCACTAATGATAATGCTGCTGCCCATCATCAATTTTCAATAAATAAATGGTCAGTGACACTTCGAATCCCTTAGTCGACTCTTACGACACCCACGGGAAGAGTTGGGGTGGTGACAAATGTATTCTTACTGCCGTCACCACACGGCAAATCCCGAAAATGCAAAGCGCCATTTCTTAATTTCCTGTTGATGTCCTCCCGGAGGTTCCGGGGATCGAGTCCCGGCGAGGATATTTATTTGTGTGTTTATCACAAATATTTGTGACTTGGTCAAGGTTGTTTTCTATTTATGGGTGGGTATTTCTCATATAGATTTTTGAGTTGTCACAGCCCATGTATAGAAAGTACGGGCTACCTAAAAATATTTTTTTAGTACAGATGGTGTACTTTTTAGGCTCTAGTGTGAGAAGTGGATCATTTTACGTCAGGTCCAAAACTTCGGATGGCCATCTGTACTAAAAAACGTCGTACGAGACACGTGCAAAAACGACATTTTTCGTGTTTTTCGCACTTGTGTCGTAATGTATGTTTTTATGTAGAAACTGAAAGCTTGACGCAGGGGCTACTTCACAGATACATTTCAACGGTCTTGGCATGTAATCTACTGTTTCTATCCCCCAGACTCCGCAAACGGCACATTCGTGAACAACAAAAAGATCGAGCCGCGTCGCTACGTAGAGCTCCTAGAGCGCGACGTCGTCAAGTTCGGGTTCTCGGCTCGCGAGTACGTTCTGCTGCACGAGAACAGCAAGGACGACGCGCAGGACGACGACCAGCCGGCTGTCGCCACCGCCGACCACATCAAGCAGGAGAAGCGGGTCAAGCTGGAACGAGCTGAGGATGGCGAGTAAACTTACAATTCCACCCAAGACTAATGCCCCGGCTACGACATTGCTCTAAGGCGACGGCGAGCGAATCCATGAGTTGGAGCGGGATATGGGTACGAGAGGGAGCAACACACGTTTTCCACTAAGCCGGTCGCCTTAGATCGATTGTATGTACCCCTAACACTTTCTAAAAGAGCGTTCTTTAGATGCGAATGAATGTATAATAAAACAACCAATCTCACAAATAAAGCCAATATAATAAAACAAATCCCCAACCCTTATACCAGTCACATTGAAATGTCGTTAGCGTGTTTCGTGCACGGTACAGCGCCATCTAGCGACAAATTGAGGAAACAGTAGTATGAACTTGGTTAAGGACGCAAACACCGATGTGGCCGCGGCGTAATATAGGTGACCAATTTCTGGCCTGTTTATTTACTGGTGCCCACGAGAAAGTCTACTTTGTCGGGTGACGGCTATGACAGCTACCTTAAAATGGAAACGGCACATTCGTGAACAACAAAATCGAGCCGCGTCGCTACGTAGAGCTCCTAGAGCGCGACGTCGCCAAGTTCGGGTTCTCGGCACGCGAGTACGTTCTGCTGCACGAGAACAGCAAGGACGACGCGCAGGACGACGACCAGCCGGCTGTCGCCACCGCCGACCACATCAAGCAGGAGAAGCGGGTCAAGCTGGAACGAGCTGAGGATGGCGAGTAAACTTACAATTCCACCCAAGACTAATGCCCCGGCCACGACATTGGTCTAAGGCGACCAGCGGCGAATCCATGAGTTGGAGCGGGATATGGGTAGAGGGATCAACACACGTTTTCCACTAAGCCGGTCGCCTTAGACCGATTGTATGTACCCCTAACACTTTCTAAAAGGGCGTTCTTTAGATCCGAATGAATGTATAATGAAACAACCAATCTCACAATTAAAGCCAATATATTAAGGGCTGATTTTTCAATCCCCAAATAATGCTATCCGTTAGTTAAAATTATCCCCATCCTTTTCTAAAATCATCAGTCAAAAAATGACAGGGCTAACATTTATTTGACAGGTACTGTTAACTGGAGATTGAAAAATCAGTCCTAAAACAAATCCCCAACCCTTATATACCAGTCACATTGAAATGTCGTTAGCGTGTTTCGTGCACGATACAGCGCCATCTAGCGACAAATTGAGTAAACAGTAGTATGAACTTGGTTAAGGACGCAAACACCGATGTCGTGGCCGCGGCGTAATATAGGTGACCAATTTCTGGCCTGTTTATTTACTGGTGCCCACGAGAAAGTCTACTTTGTCGGGAGCGTGTCGGCTATGACAGCTACCTTAAAATATACACTGGAGTGCTGAGGTACGAGAGGGAGCAACACACGTTTTCCACTAAACCGGTCGCCTTAGACCGATGTCGTGGCCGCGGCGTAATATACGTGAACACTTTCTGGCCTGTTTATTTACTGGTGCCCACGAGAAAGTCTACTTTGTCGGGTGACGGCTATGACAGCTACCTTAAAATGGAAACGGCACATTCGTGAACAACAAAATCGAGCCGCGCCGCTACGTAGAGCTCCTAGAGCGCGACGTCGTCAAGTTCGGGTTCTCGGCTCGCGAGTACGTTCTGCTGCACGAGAACAGCAAGGACGACGCGCAGGACGACGACCAGCCGGCTGTCGCCACCGCCGACCACATCAAGCAGGAGAAGCGGGTCAAGCTGGAACGAGCTGAGGATGGCGAGTAAACTTACAATTCCACCCAAGACTAATGCCCCGGCCACGACATTGGTCTAAGGCGACGGCGAGCGAATCCATGAGTTGGAGCGGGATATGGGTAGAGGGAGCAACACACGTTTTCCACTAAGCCGGTCGCCTTAGACCGATTGTATGTACAGTCAAGGGCATTAATATATATACACTTCTCCATACTGATCCCTTACAAATGTGTCTATATATTAATGCACTCGACTGTATGTACCCCTAACACTTTCTAAAAGGGGCGTTCTTTAGATGCGAATGAATGTATAATGAAACAACCAATCTCACAAATAAATCCAATATATTAAAACAAATCCCCAACCCTTATATATCAGTCACATTGAAATGTCGTTAGCGTGTTTCGTGCACGGTACAGCGCCATCTAGCGACAAATTGAGTAAACAGTAGTATGAACTTGGTTAAGGACGCAAACACCGATGTGGCCGCGGCGTAATATACGTGAACACTTTCTGGCCTGTTTATTTACTGGTGCCCACGAGAAAGTCTACTTTGTCGGGTGACGGCTATGACAGCTACCTTAAAATGGAAACGGCACATTCGTGAACAAGAAAATCGAGCCGCGTCGCTACGTAGAGCTCCTAGAGCGCGACGTCGTCAAGTTCGGGTTCTCGGCTCGCGAGTACGTGCTGCTGCACGAGAACAGCAAGGACGACGCGCAGGACGACGACCAGCCGGCTGTCGCCACCGCCGACCACATCAAGCAGGAGAAGCGGGTCAAGCTGGAACGAGCTGAGGATGGCGAGTAGACTTACAATTCCACCCAAGACTAATGCCCCGGCCACGACATTGCTCTAAGGCGACGGCGAGCGAATCCATGAGTTGGAGCGGGATATGGGTACGAGAGGGAGCAACACACGTTTTCCACTAAGCCGGTCGCCTTAGACCGATTGTATGTACAGTCAAGGGCATTAATATATATACACTTCTCCATACTGGTCCCTTACAAATGTGTCTATATATTAATGCACTCGACTGTACCCCTAACACTTTCAAAAAGGGCGTTCTTTAGATGCGAATGCATGTATAATGAAACAAAAACAACCAATCTCACAAATAAAGCCAACATATTAAAACAAATCCCCAACCCTTATACCAGTCACATTGAAATGTCGTTAGCGTGTTTCGTGCACGGTACAGCGCCATCTAGCGACAAATTGAGTAAACAGTAGTATGAACTTGGTTAAGGACACAAACACCGATGTCGTGGCCGCGGCGTAATATAGGTGACCAATTTCTGGCCTGTTTATTTACTGGTGCCCACGAGAAAGTCTACTTTGTCGGGTGACGGCTATGACAGCTACCTTAAAATGGAAACGGCACATTCGTGAACAACAAAATCGAGCCGCGTCGCTACGTAGAGCTCCTAGAGCGCGACGTCGTCAAGTTCGGGTTCTCGGCACGCGAGTACGTGCTGCTGCACGAGAACAGCAAGGACGACGCGCAGGACGACGACCAGCCGGCTGTCGCCACCGCCGACCACATCAAGCAGGAGAAGCGGGTCAAGCTGGAACGAGCCGAGGATGGCGAGTAAACTTACAATTCCACCCAAGACTAATGCCCCGGCCACGACATTGCTCTAAGGCGACGGCGAGCGAATCCATGAGTTGGAGCGGGATATGGGTAGAGGGAGCAACACACGTTTTCCACTAAGCCGGTCGCTTTAGACCGATGTCGTGGCCGCGGCGTAATATAGGTGACCAATTTCTGGCCTGTTTATTTACTGGTGCCCACGAGAAAGTCTACTTTGTCGGGTGACGGCCATGACAGCTACCTTAAAATATATGGAAACTGCGAACATTTCGCCTTAGACCGATGTCGTGGCCGCGGCGTAATATAGGTGACCAATTTCTGGCCTGTTTATTTACTGGTGCCCACGAGAAAGTCTACTTTGTCGGGTGACGGCCATGACAGCTACCTTAAAATATATGGAAACTGCGAACATTTCGCCTTAGACCGATGTCGTGGCCGCGGCGTAATATAGGTGACCAATTTCTGGCCTGTTTATTTACTGGTGCCCACGAGAAAGTCTACTTTGTCGGGTGACGGCCATGACAGCTACCTTAAAATATATGGAAACTGCGAACATTTCGCCTTAGACCGATGTCGTGGCCGCGGCGTAATATAGGTGACCAATTTCTGGCCTGTTTATTTACTGGTGCATTCCACAAGAGGAGCATTCCATGAAAACATCTAATTTTTGTCGCTTACGTGTCGCTAATAAAATATGCTAGGAGCTAGGAAACACTGTCAATCTTAAAGCCTAGATATGTTATTGTTATACCGTAACTCAGCTTACTAATTTAATTTTTCAAAAGTATTGAAAAGACAGTGTCGCTTACGACACGTTTTCATGGAATGCTCCAAGAAAGTCTACTTTGTCGGGAGCGTGACGGCTATGACAGCTACCTTAAAATGGAAACGGCACATTCGTGAACAACAAAATCGAGCCGCGCCGCTACGTAGAGCTCCTAGAGCGCGACGTCGTCAAGTTCGGGTTCTCGGCACGCGAGTACGTTCTGCTGCACGAGAACAGCAAGGACGACGCGCAGGACGACGACCAGCCGGCTGTCGCCACCGCCGACCACATCAAGCAGGAGAAGCGGGTCAAGCTGGAACGAGCTGAGGATGGCGAGTAAACTTACAATTCCACCCAAGACTAATGCCCCGGCCACGACATTGCTCTAAGGCGACCAGCGAATCCATGAGTTGCAGCGGGATATGGGTACGAGAGCGAGCAACACACGTTTTCCACTAAGCCGGTCGCTTTAGACCGATGTCGTGGCCGCGGCGTAATATAGGTGACCAATTTCTGGCCTGTTAACTGGTGCATTCCACGAGAAAGTCTACTTTGTCGGGAGCGTGACGGCTATGACAGCTACCTTAATGTCCCGGCCACGACATTGGTCTAAGGCGACTAGCGGCGAATCCATGAGTTGGAGCGCCGATATGGGTACGAGAGGGAGCAACACACGTTTTCCACTAAGCCGGTCGCCTTAGACCGATGTGGCCGCGGCGTAATATAAGTGACCAATTTCTGGCCTGTTTATTTATTGGTGCATTCCACAAGAGGAGCATTACATGAAAACATCTACTTTTTGTCGCTTACGTGTCGCTATGGTAGCTACCCTAATAAAATATGCTAGGAGCTAGGATACACTGTCAATCTTAAAGCCTAGATATGTTATTGTTATACCGTAACGCAGCTTACTAATTTAATTTTTCAATAGTATTGAAAAGACAGTGTCGCTTACGACACGTTTTCATGGAATGCTCCAAGAAAGTCTACTTTGTCGGGAGCGTGACGGCTATGACAGCTACCTTAAAATGGAAACGGCACATTCGTGAACAACAAAATCGAGCCGCGTCGCTACGTAGAGCTCCTAGAGCGCGACGTCGTCAATGTCGTGGCCGCGGCGTAATATACGTGAACACTTTCTGGCCTGTTTATTTACTGGTGCCCACGAGAAAGTCTACTTTGTCGGGTGACGGCTATGACAGCTACCTTAAAATGGAAACGGCACATTCGTGAACAAAAAAATCGAGCCGCGCCGCTACGTAGAACTCCTAGAGCGCGACGTCGTCAAGTTCGGGTTCTCGGCACGAGAGTACGTTCTGCTGCACGAGAACAGCAAGGACGACGCGCAGGACGACGACCAGCCGGCTGTCGCCACCGCCGACCACATCAAGCAGGAGAAGCGGGTCAAGCTGGAACGAGCTGAGGATGGCGAGTAAACTTACAATTCCACCCAAGACTAATGCCCCGGACACGACATTGGTCTAAGGCGACGGCGAGCGAATCCGTGAGTTGGAGCGGGATATGGGTACGAGAGGGAGCAACACACGTTTTCCACTAAACCGGTCGCTTTAGACCGATTGTATGTACCCCTAACACTTTCTAAAAGGGCGTTCTTTAGTTGCGAATGAATGTATAATGAAACAACCAATCTCACAAATAAAGCCAATATATTAAAACAAATACCCAACCCTTATATACCAGTCACATTGAAATGTCGTTAGCGTGTTTCGTGCACGGTACAGCGCCATCTAGCGACAAATTGAGTAAACAGTAGTATGAACTTGGTTAAGGACGCAAACACCGATGTGGCCGCGGCGTAATATAGGTGACCAATTTCTGGCCTGTTTATTTACTGGTGCCCACGAGAAAGTCTACTTTGTCGGGTGACGGCTATGACAGCTACCTTAAAATGGAAACGGCACATTCGTGAACAAAAGATCGAGCCGCGTCGCTACGTAGAGCTCCTAGAGCGCGACGTCGTCAAGTTCGGGTTCTCGGCTCGCGAGTACGTTCTGCTGCACGAGAACAGCAAGGACGACGCGCAGGACGACGACCAGCCGGCTGTCGCCACCGCCGACCACATCAAGCAGGAGAAGCGGGTCAAGCTGGAACGAGCCGAGGATGGCGAGTAGGCTTCCACTTCCAAGCAACACTAATATAGGTGACCAATTTCTGGCCTGTTTATTTACTGGTGCATTCCACGAGAAAGTCTAGTTTGTCGGGAACGGCTACCTTAAAATATACACGAGTGCTGAGCGGTCGACTCCCGTCCGATTTAAAAAGTCCCCGAGTGCCGAGCGGTCGACTCCCGGCCGATTTAAAAAGTCCCTGAGTGCCGAGCGGTCGACTCCCGGCCGATTTAAAAAGTCCCCGAGTGCCGAGCGGTCGACTCCCGGCCGATTTAAAAAGTCCCTGAGTGCCGAGCGGTCGACTCCCGGCCGATTTAAAAAGTCCCCGAGTGCCGAGCGGTCGACTCCCGGCCGATTTAAAAAGGCCCCGAGTGCCGAGCGGTCGACTCCCGGCCGATTTAAAAAGTCCCCGAGTGCCGAGCGGTCGACTCCCGGCCGATTTAAAAAGTCCCCGAGTGCCGAGCGGTCGACTCCCGGCCGATTTAAAAAGTCCCCGAGTGCCGAGCGGTCGACTCCCGGCCGATTTAAAAAGTCCCCGAGTGCCGTGCGGTCGACTCCCGGCCGATTTAAAAAGTCCCCGAGTGCTGAGCGGTCGACTCCCGGCCGATTCGTTATTGCGTATTTGGCGCGAAAATTTAAATTTTGTGTTGCGTTATTTCTAAAAATATATGTTTGTTAACGGAATTTATAGCCTATTTCATACTTATTATAACGCTGTGCGATTTTTATATAAGTTTCATACATTAACACGCAATAATCGATAATTTGTAACTCCAGCTAATTTCTCGTTGACCACCCGTCGGACCCCCCTAGCACTTGACTATTTTCGCGCAAAATGGCGACGCCACCTGACAGCTTTTTGACGTAACGGTCCTGCCACCCGAAGAGATATATGGATACTGCGAAAATTTTCTATCAAGACAAACACCAACTTATGATACACCAAAATCTGTATTCCTAACTTTCTTAGAAGTATGCTAAGAACGACGTCACGTACCCGACATTCGTTTGGAATGCACCTACTATGTTTAGTTAGGCATTTAACTAAATGTAAACAAACTTGCAGTATCTTTTTATTGAAACTTGCATTTAAAAATCTAAGCAAGATACTTAATGGATCAAAACAATGTAAATAACTGTATTTCCTTGTTTTGTCATGTATATTTGCTGAAACTTATTTTCTGCTCGTGATTTTCAGTAAAAAGAAACTGCATTGTTTACATTTAGTTAAATACCTTACCAAACAGAGTAGAATTCTGCAAATTTTACTATTATTATATCTAGATAACAAAATGATTTATCGTGATATAATGTAACACTTGCCCTTGGAGCATAAGTAAATAAAAACACGATAAAATGGTTCAAATGGTCACTATGCTACAGTTAAATGATTTACCCATATTGGTATTTATACTTCATTTTTATAGAAGTTGGGAACAATGTAAACAAACCTTTTATTCAAAATGTGTTTAATTTCCAATCTATGTGCTATTGAATCAACTCTTACCAGCAGATTATCCGAAACCTTGAAAACAATAAAATAGTACTAGATTTTGTATAGATAGTCTTTGAACTGTTTGTTTACATTGTTCGCAACTTCTATAAAAATGAAATAAACTTCCAATTGACTTTTATGGGACAGTTTACAGAAAAAGATACAACTTTAAAAAGGTGTGAAAATTAGATTATTTTTATTAGTTTATGTTGTGGTTGGATCCTTTCCCGTAAATTAAATTTATGGCCAACGTGAAGCTTGACTATATTTTCGATTTCTAAGGAGAAATACAAGAATTAATTTCTTCAGCATAATAAGCGGCGCAAATTTTATTATTTTTCTAACTGGGATTTACCCACTCAAATATAGTACATAGAAATCGACGTAAAGAATTAAAACCCGACAAAAAATCAAGCAGGTTTTCCACTTCCTGAACGTACGTTCGTACGCCTAGTACAATATCTTGCTTATTGTCTTCTCAGACACAAAAATGCGAGTATCGACTAACAATATCGACCTTTCATTTTTATACAATATTTCTACAAAATCATGTTTCTTTTTTTAAACTATCCATCAGGCTAGTAGATGGTCCCATGTACTCGTCACTTACGTCGCCCATAGCACGATATAATGTAAAAGTGGCCCATATTTCGATTTATAAAACGGAAAACTTGCTTAGTTTTAAGGTTCCATATCTCTGTAAAATACGATTTATCACAGCATTGATGCAAATACATTGCATGTTAAATGTTCAAACTTGGTACATACATTCAACAAAAATATGGTCTACCACTTTTCGACTTTATTACCACTAAATAGAGTCGAAACGTGGTAAACCATTTTTTTTTCCTATTCGTACCACTGGAACGTACATACAATAATCATTTGCTATTACGATTCAAATCTTAGTTATGCTGTTATAGAAACGTTTATTGAACGGTTAATTAGAATTATATTGTCTGGGGTCTGTTACATAACAACTCTTTTAAAATCGAAATAAGCCTATTTTCCATCCCTAGAGACTTCCATTTCATTAAGAGTAATTGTTATGCAAGGGACCACTGGTATTGCAGTGTGCAAGTATTTATGTCCACTTTTATAAGATCAAGTTCGTCATAAGGCGGACTACATAAAAAAAAAATTACATGCTATACATGAATGTTTCTATGAAAACCCTATTGTTACTTTGTTTATCACGGATGTTGACGCGTAAGTACATTTTTATTTTTAATTGCTTAAAGCGATTGCTAATTAATATTTTTTAATTAAATTTAGACAACTATAAAATCCGTGATAAATGAAGTATTTAGTAATTGATGTAATATATCTTTGTCTGGACTCGAAAGTGTTCCATGTTTTCAGTTTTCACGTTTCCGGTAGTTCATATTTTGTAGAAGACTGGAGTCCAGTGCAATGGTATCATTAGAGTTAATGTTAACCCTTTGAACGCCAAGAACCACTAAAGTGGTCGTGTGTTGTCAGGCTTACCACGCCAGCAGCCACTAATGTGGTCATTGAGTGTTCTGTCAGAGTAACTGTCTTGCTGACAGATCAAGTTTATTTTCGTTGTCTATTAGTAGAGATATTGGCATGTAAGTAGTGGTGGGTCGTTTCCGCTAATTTCCCAATCTTACTATGGTGAAAGTTTCTATTTGGTAAAATTCCCCATAGTGTGTTAGGAAAGTTAGCGGGTACAACTACATGTAAGACACATTTTGATGCGAGAGGGAAGGCGTTTAAAAGGTTAATAAAGTGATATAATATATGCTGTTCTTTAAGCAGCTCCTATTTGATTATTATTGGTCAATGAGCATCTATGTGACATATAAATTACTTTCACTCTATTGTTATTTACCTACTGGTAATTGCTGTACATAATTTATATGTATAACCGGTATACCGAGGCCAATTATAGGCTTTATTGTCGTTATATTTATCGTAATCGGTACTATAAGTAAATTCTTAAATAAAATATCGTCTAGACAAATTAATGTTTTATTATTGTGTACAAATACATCTTTGACCTTCAATTATTAGGAATTTATTGAAAACTTATCATAAATGCGCATTATATTCTAAACACCACATGAGTCCCATGCTTAAATAACCGTTGTCTTAATTAATATGTACAACGAATCGACTATTTACAGCTTAACTAAATAAATAAATAACATTAAATACTACCGCTAAAGCGTTTAGATCGGTGGAATCATGTACAACCAGCAAAAATAGACCTCTAAAAATAAGTTTGCTGATCGCACACGTTAATAAAATTTCCTAGTATCACAGTTCAAAATGAAGTCTTGAAATGATCGTTAGAGTCCATCGCGTCAGAGGCGGGTCGCTCGCGAGTGAGCGCGTCACACAGCGAAGCTCTTTTCACTAAACCGTTCCGTAACGGAATTATAGTTGCGTTAGGAGGCCTAGTATTTGCTCGTAGGGAATGAGTTCTATATATCGGCGGTTTAATTAGCCTGTTCGGCGCGACACCTATGATGCTGTGTCGCGTACAAGGCAGGTTGGGGAAGGGCGTTCTCGGTATTTCGTAGCCGTCGCAAACTACGCCCGCGGAATCGCTGTCGTACATCAGTTCCAAGTATTTCGGTACTCGCTCAGGAAGCAATCGAGATGGCTCCATTTGGTGTTCGGGAAGATCCTCATCTGAAAACGAGTCACGGGTTATTGAAAGGTTTATAATGAAAGCAGAAACTGCTCACACATACAGTAAGCAGCAGATATTGCAAAGCGGGCAGGGTATTCAAAATGAACTGGGCACGACCTTATTGCTAAGACTATAAGAGTGTGTTAAGATCATTGTGAACACCCTACCCGCTAAGCAATATATGTTGCTTGAACAGTCAACCAACCATCCAACTTCAATGTAAAATACCCACGTACGTACACGGACGTACGTGGGTATTTTACATTGAAGTTGGATTTAACCTTTTGAACGACACAAAAGGCAGTCAAAATTTTGAAAATGGCGATAATAAATTATGCCATAGACTATATTTTGCACTACTTATAGGAAACAGTAGGCTTAGCACAGGATTGGTGCGACAGTATGTCGCCGCGAGATAGACTATCCGTCCCTCTTTTATTCATATTGTTAGTAAAAGATGGAAAACCTATCTCGTGGCGACATACGGTCGCGCCAATTATGTGCTAAGCATACAGGAAACGTAAATTATTATAACATTTATAACCAAAGATCGGAATAGGCTTCATTTTTCACAATGATATGGACGTGACACCAAAGTTGTTCAAATGATTAATCAATAAAATTGAATTCGTTGAAGTATTTACACAGATTTTCATAGTTACCTTGTATGAAATAGGTATTTTAAGAAGATTGAATTGATTCGTATAATCGTTACAGTCAGTCCATATAATTGCGAACAATGATCTTTGATAATTAACAGTTACTAATTAAAATAGAATGATTAATGATTCTGTTTGTATTAACGTAAATAATGAGTAAGCAATGATGGCCACAAACCTAAGAAGTTGTTGTCATTCTCGTCCAGCAGGTAGGTGCGGTTGTCGACGGCGTCTGAGCATGCCATGCGGAAGACAACGAAATGTTAGTAATGAAATCATTATTCATTGAATCATTAACCTTTTCGACGCCACATAACATATACCAAATCTGCCATTGAAAGGCCACGTTACTGAAGTGTCACCTGAAATTGAACTTTACGCTCGTACGTGTAGGTCTATATTTCTCTGTAACACTTATACCCCCTTATTTATAAACGTTCCCTATCTTAGCAAACCGCTAAGTATTGTTTGTCCTATTCGTTCATACAGATATATTGATAAGGCCGAAAGGGACAAACAATACCTACTTAACGGCTTGATGTTAAGAGACGGTTATGAATAAGGGAGTTAGTTATTACTATTATGGTCTTTAGGACCTAATGCAGCTATGTCGGCAGTTGGCGGCGAAAAGGTTAAAATATCTCTGAAACGAATAACACCCGTCACAATAATATGTTTCATACAGTCACAGACAAATTTCAATTATGGTTAGGTGATATTCATTAATTTAATTTTGAATTGTTATATGAAAATGATGCATGACGGTGCATCGAAAATGGCAGTTACACGAAAACGGCAATTTCAATTACAAGTGGATTATAAAATGAGTAAAACATGCACATGCGCGATGTGAACTAGTGAATGCGGAAGGTAATTATGTAATTAGACTGTCGAATTTCCGATGTTTACACTAAGGCCTGAGGCTTGAGTGGCGAACGTCGAACAGTGCGTACGGCGGAGCGTCGAGCGTCCAAGGTATTTTTCACACCAACTATTCGAATACGGGTCTTTTCTTCCCTGCTAGGAGGGATCAAAATGGCACTTTTCTGTTCAAGGACTTTCTATTGCCAGCCTAAAAAATTACAATGAAATATGAAAATAAACAGTACGTTCATAATTGATAAAAATTTCTTCAGAATCGATTATTTGCATAAATATTACATAATATGTGATATATCTTTTATTTTTCTCATAGGTGGTGTGAAAAGCAGTATGTGTCACACGGTATCAACATTATTTCCTCTTGGGCGTTAACGCTTGAATCCTTAATTACGCTCAGGATTCCACTTTAGAATCCCTCCCTACGGTCGGGATTCAATTGTGGAATCCGTCGCTCCATTCAGGATTCAATATACGCCCACGCCGGAAATATACCATTATGATCCCTTGTGACACAATCTACTATAATAATAACCTACATAACAAACAAATAAAAACTTTAAGACAATATTTTTCATACAAGTCTGAATCTTCCACACTACACAAAGCGACATCCTGCAACGACCGCAAACTCACGCCGCTTAATTTACAAGATACAGCACCACAAAAAAATGAAGTCTTGACAGACGAAAAATGTAAAACCGCTGAGTGGGCTAAAAAGTCTCTCCATGGCAGACATTATCACGACTTATGCCAACCCAATGTCGACAAGGAGGCGTCGAACGCGTGGTTGAGTCGTGGCGAGCTGTTCCCGGAGACTGAAGGCTTCATGATGGCGATACAGGACCAGATAATAGAGACCAGGAATTACCAACGACACATTACGAAGACCCTGACCACCGACACATGTAGAAAATGCAATAGCTGCCCGGAAACCGTACAACATATTACAGGTGCCTGTAAAACAATAGCCCAGACTGATTATAAACATAGGCATGACCAAGTTGCAAATATTATCCACCAAAAACTAGCGCACCAGCAACATTTCATTACAGACATAGAGCCTTATTATAAATATAAACCAGAAAGTGTGCTAGACAATTCTACAACAAAACTATATTTCGACCGAACTATTCTTACTGACCGAACCACACACCACAATAGGCCGGATATCACTTTAATAGACAAAACTTGTAAAACTGGATATTTAATAGACATAGCGGTTCCCAACACCCACAATTTACAAAGTACCATAGCCGAAAAACTGACTAAATACATAGAACTAAAAGACGAAATTATACGTATATGGCATCTCCAAAAAGTTGTTATTGTACCTATTGTCGTATCGACTACAGGTGTAATACCAAAACAGCTACATCAATCCTTAAAGACTTTAAAATTACCTCCTAAAACATTTCACCTCCTTCAGAAAGCCGTTATACTTAACACGTGTAGAATCGTTAGGAAATTTTTACAAACCGACCAAGAAAGTCAAAACCATACTGCAACCAGATCAATCTCACAAACAATCACCCATCCTATAGCTATAAATACTACCATATCACAAAGCACTGAACCCAACCAAAATACGCATATCCAAACAGATTTACCTACAACAGATTAATTTCGTATACAAACCTAAGAATATTATATTTTCTGATATGCACTTGGCCTCGGCCCGTGCATAGCAGTACGCCGGCGAAAGCCGAGAAAAAATAAAGGAAAAAAAAAAAAAATAATAATAATAAATAATAAATATCTCGGGACATCTTACACAAATCGACCTAGTCCCACGGTAAGCTCAATTAAGGCTTGTGATGTGGGTACCAGGCGACGATATATATAATAGATAGATACATATAGATACTTATATACATAGACAGCCATGACCAAGGAACAAACATTTGTGATAAATAAATACACAAAGAATGCCCTCGCCGGGATTCGAACCCAGAACCTCCAGCTTCGTATAGACGGCGTGTACTCAGGTAGACACATTTATTGGTCGTTTGCATTTGTTTAACATGGACGCCCCGCTCCAGCCGCCACTTAGCCCCTTATTCATAAACGTCTGCTAACTTAGCAAGCCGCTAAGTAATTGTTTGTCCCTTTCAGTCTTATCAAAATGTCCATAAGAGTAAGACGTTTATGAATAACGATAACTTTTATTGATAGCATATTGTCCAGGAATGATCATTCAGAAATCTGCTCTACCATACGTCAGTGTCGCGACCACAAGGCAGCCTGGAGCGACGAACTTCAACCTTACTCCACGATCATAAGACTCACCGTCACCAAGTAGCGTGAGGTAGTGGGGCGGCGGCGCCGGGGTGGCGGTTAGAGTGATGTTGGGTGACGTCTTGTCGCGCAACGCCGTCACCACTTCGAGGCAGTGCCGGAACGACGGCCGCGCGTCGGCGGAGTAACTCCAGCACTTTTGGAGG
>JALPQI010008653.1:0-64749 GCA_025490895.1 Thaumatotibia leucotreta
ATTTGACTTTGAAATTGAGATCGTTTTCGGAATCCGAGAATTTTAGACGGCTTCGGTGATAGGAATAGAAACAATAGCGATAGAAAATACTCTCATTTTTAAATTGTTACCATAGTAACTTTTAAACTTTAACTAAAGTAACAATGTCTTTTAAAATATTTTTTCTGAACAAATAATCTTGATATATCCAACGTCTCACTGATACTACCACGGGCGTGAACCTGTAGAACCTGCATATGTATTAATCGTTTATCAAGTATGCAAGTGCGGAAGTGACAAGTAATTGAATTTTCATCACACTTGCTGTCTAAGCGCGCCATTGCTTGCGCGCGTAGCGGGAGTAATAGAAAAGTGAAATTCCCTAGAGAGTAATAGAAATGTCAGTACGTCATTTAATAATATTTTGTCTTAAAACTTATTTTTTTGTCGGCAAGTGTGATGGAAAACATTGTATGTATCACGGTCGGTAAGCGGAATACTAATAATTCTTTACTTGCCTCCCTTAATGCACAATGTACAGTCGAGGGCATTAATATATAGACACATTAAATTTGTAATGGATCAGTATGGAGAAGTGTATATATATTAATGCCCTTGACTGTACTATTAAACTTTCGTAAGACATAATAACTATTAGAATTTTCACCGAGTAGTCTACAACTGCGCAACAGGTGGCTAAGGCTGCGTTTCCACCAGAGATGTGCGACGACGTGTTTCCATACAAATGACACCTATTAATGACTCGAGCGAGGTGTCATTTGTATGGAAACACATCCTCGCACATCTCTGGTGGAAACGCAGCCTAATGATTGTCCCGATTTTACAGTTTCTTAACACGAGAACACGTAACCGCTAACTTGGCAGAACGTGATAGCAACGACGACAAATGATAAATAAACAAGCAGAGGGACCTTCAGAGGCCCTGACACGAACTTCAAATAGGTATCGAAGATTTCGAGTAACTGTCTTTATCACACTCATGCCCCGGCCACGACATTGGTCTAAGGCGACCAGCGGCGAGCGAATCCATGATACGTTTTCCGCTAAGCCGGTCGCCTTAGACCAATGTCGTGGCCGCGGCGTCATGGCGCCTTTGTTGGAGTGACAGAAACAGGTAAAATGTACAATTATCGAAGTTCGCGGTAGGCTTACAGGTTACAACTTGTACCAAACTCTTCCAAGACGCATACAAGTTATGACGTCATAGAAGGGAGGACGGCGCTTTGACACGGGAAATTGAAGGAAGGCGAGTTAAGGGCTGCTCCGAAACTCGTTCGCCTCAAGTACTTTACAGCTCAATTTTTTCACTTGCTTATATCATGCATGTCAAAGATGTTTCTTTCATTACACTTTTGAGGAAAGCTTGAACTTAAAAAAACCGGCCAAGTGCGAGTCGGACTCGCGCGCAAAGGGTTCCGTACCATTATCAATTTATTATTAAAAAAATACAGTTAAATCAACCTACCTCAAAAACTATAGGAGATAATTTAATCAAACCAAAAATCATTGATAGAGTTTATTAATGTGCATAACATATATTTTTTTCAGAATTTTATATTGCGTAGTTTAAAAAATAGAGGGGGGGGGACACATTTTTCAGACTTTGAGAGCTGATATCTCGAAAACGATTTGCTTAAATAAAAATTTGATGTATAAACCTTCATATCATTTTCAAAGACCTTTCTATTAATACCCCACACGCTTATGTACAACTAAAAAAAAAATTCTATCCCTCAGTTACATGTATGGAGGGCCCCCACCCCAATGGTTTTTTTTACAATTTAGTATCATAATCCTGTAGCGGTTCATACAACACATATCCTTACCAAATTTCGTTACTGTAGCATTTATAGTTTCCGAGTAAATCGGCTGTGACAGACGGACAGACGGACAGACGGACATGACGAATCTATAAGGGTTCCGTTTTTGCCATTTTGGCTACGGAACCCTAAAAAAATGAGCTTTGAACGCCGAAGTTCCTAAAGGTGAAAAATGTTCTGCGCTACGGCCCTATCGCGAACTACGTAATCCGCAAAATTCGGGGATTTATGTCACTCTAATCGGACCAAGAGTCATTTTGGATACAGGCATCAGGGTGCTTAGCCAAGTTGCCAATCGCTAGCGCTTGCTAGCGCATCGTAGATTTCCCTCTTTGTCGCACTATTATGAAGGAGTGACAGAGAGGGATAACTACGATGCGCTAGCAAGCGCTAGCGATTGGCAACTTGGCTAAGCATCCAGTTATCTCAACTGTCTGCCTGAATAACAAGAAATAATAGAAGGAGATGGCGGGACGACCTGGACGCGTTTTATCTGAATTGGCGGGAGAAATGTGACGACCGGGCCGAATGGAGGAAAAGAGGGGAGGCCTTTGCTCAGCAGTGGGACACTAAACCAGGCTGATGAAAAAAAAAGAGTCTCTCGCTAGATGGCTGGATCAAGGGTCAGATGCAGAAGGCGGTAATCCTGGACACGGCGCGGATAGTCCGCCGGTTCCTCTCTGCTGCGACCTTCACCGGCAGCTTGGGCCCGCCCTCTTGCCGGCAGTTCCCTAGGCAAGGTTTTTTATAATATGTTTACGTGTTTTGTATTGTTTTTGTATGTTGTATTATATTTTAATTTTATAAATATTGTTATAAAAAATCTAGCTTTAGAAATATAAGAAATAAAGAGAATAATAATATAATCGAGTGATAGGGACAAATCCCCGAAATTTACGGACTTCGGTGTTTGCGGTAGCCGGCCTCTTTGCCTACCGCCAAAACAGGCTGGCTAGCAGCAACTGAAGTTGTCATGGCGGATGCTTTCAAAGTACCTGTATGACAAAACTTTGCTCAATAAGTCGACAGCACTCGTCGTTAGGGTGGTCCAAAAAAACATTTATTTTATTTTCCCATGGGGCACCCCCTTATTTTATTACATCTGGTAAGTTGATAAATTATACCAAGTTTCATAATTTTATTTAAACTATAAAGTGGTACTCAACGCCTTTGATGTTTTTTATATTGTATGGAATGTGAAAAAATGAAATTACTGTTTCCTAACTTTTTATTTTAGTTATTGCTTCTAGACTGTTTAAACATGGGATTTTTAAGTAACATAGTAGAAGTTAATTTTTCTTTCTATTTTTTAAGCTTATTTGAATCTTCGCCAAAAAGTCAACCGTATCAATAATTTATTAAAAATAAAAATAAAATCTATTTCTTACCTACTTGACTTTTAAATCCCGTTTTGAACAGTATTAAAGCAATTACTGACATAAAAATTATAAATATAAAATATTTATTTATTTTGGAATTCATAAAATGTCGCCTTCGTTTGAGTGACAGAGAAAAATCCTCGAAATTTACGAATTTCGATTTTCGCGGTAGTAGGCCAGAACATTTCTCAAAAAGTTTGTACGGTCGAGGATTTTATTTCCTACCCATTTCGTACCTTGCCATAGTAGCTATAATATGACAGTCCTAGCAGCTTTCATATTGATTGGCACTGTGACAAGGTACGAAATCGGTAGGAAATTAAATTCCTCAACTGTACATTTGGATCACGTCTTCGATATTGATAAAAATTGTTTGGCTGGCAGAGAAGACAATGCTGAGCAAAATCCACCTATGAAATACCTCAACTTTTCTCTTTTGTTACCATATTTTTTTATATAATCTGGTAAAAACGTAGAAAATATTGATGCAAATATTTTGGGATATTAAATGTGGTGGAACTTGCTCAGCATCATTGACTCAATCAGCAACTTGAATGAATTCATTCAGAAATTCGATACTCAATTCCGCCTATTCCATATATCCCTACTGCGATATCCCCCCTAGTGGGGATATGTGGAATACTTTTCCATTTATTTCTACCGGTAGGGATAGTTTTCCATCTAGTTCTACTATTTCATACGAAATGGATTATTTTCCACATATCCCCACCATTTTAACCCTAGTAGGGATAGCTGGAATTGATTCCATTTATACTATTTCCACCCCCGTGGCGATAAGTGGAATTATGTTCACGTATCTCTACTAATTTGCTCCCCAGTAAAGATATATGGATTTTTTTCCATTGGTCCCTGCAAGATCGTTTTTTGGTAGGGATAAATGGAAAATATTCCTTACTTTTTTACTCGATTGTTTTTTAGCAGGGATAGACGGAAAGTATTCCTTACATCACTATCCGATTGTTTTTTGGTAGGGATAAATGGAAAGTATTCCTTACATCACTATCCGATTGTTTTTTGGTAGGGATAAATGGAAAGTATTCCTTACATCACTATCCGATTGTTTTTTGGTAGGGATAGATGGAAAGTATTCCTTACATCACTATCCGATTGTTTTTTGGTAGGGATAGATGGAAAGTATTCCTTACATCACTATCCGATTGTTTTTTGCTAGGGATAGATGGAAAGTATTCCTTATATCACTACCCGAATGTTTTTTGGTAGGGATAGATGGAAAGTATTCCTTATATCACTACCCGAATGTTTTTTGGTAGGGATAGATGGAAAGTTTTCCTTGCATGCTTACTACCCAATTGTGTTATGGTAGGGATAGATGGAAAATACGTCTCTACCTAATTGTGTTATATTAAGGCATAATTGGAAAGTATTCCTTGCGCAGCTAATAAAAAAAAGTCACTTGTTACGTTATAACAGTAATTAGTATCAGTTGTATACAGTCTTAACTATTACTAAAACTACCTGATTAGTGATTTTTTTTTGCTATCATCATCATCATCATCATCATCAGCCTATGTTAGTCCACTGCTGGACGTAGGCCTCTCCTATTAACTATGTGTTTAGACGCATTAGGAGGTAAATGCCCATAATCGCCACGCTGGGCAAGCGGATTGGCGATCGCAGTAATGTGTCCACTATGATGACTTGATGACGCTGCTGCCCATCATCGATCTTGTAGAATGGTCAGTGACACTTCAATCCCTTAGTCGACTCTTACGACACCCGCAGGAGGAGTTGGGGTGGTGACAAATGTATTCTTACTGCCGTCACCACACGGCTACGGCTTTTGCTATGTTTTTACTTAATTAAAATTGCAATTAATTCATTGTTTTTATATTTATCTTCGGACTAGAACTTAAACTTCATTTACATATTGGCAGGCAACGCAAATACTTCTTTCAAAAAATACAAAACGTCATCTTTAACTGCCTTATGAAATTGTCAGTTGCAAAAATATATCCTGCTGAGATAATCCTAAGATGCAAGCAGAAATAACTGTTATACAAAGGGGTCGGGGAAGCACGCTGCTTTACGATGGTCATCAGTACCATCGTAAAAAAGTATACAAAAAAGATGCAAACACGGAATACTGGAAATGTGCTTTGAATAAAAGCACTAAATGTGTTGGATCTATTACAACTAAAGTAAGTCTTATTTGTGTTTTTAAAGAAGAAAGCTACGTACATAAATGTTACCGAATAGGCATTAGGCATCGCTTAAACCTATAGCTCTACATTTCGACTTTATTTTCACTAAGTTCTGGATTTTAACCATAATATCTATGATTAGCAAATAACTATACAATATTGTTATTTTTTATAGGATCGGACTTTGGTCTTGAAAGAAGTGGCTCATTTACCTACTTGTCAGAGAGACGTTGCCAAAAATGAGGTAGATGTGCGGTTAAATAACTGCCGTAAAGAGATAGTGAAAAACTTGGACATACCGGTTCCCACCTTATATGAAAATTGTGTGGCCGGGATAGAAGACGACGGATTAGACATAGTCTCAAAAATTCCAATCTTTCAAAACATCAAATCAGCCCTCTACAATCAACGCAATAAAGCAGCTGGTACAAATAAAATGTTTTTTAGCAATATTCTTGAAGGGGAAGTACCAGCTACTTTCAAGGAATTTCTCATTGCGGATTATAACGACGAGAACCGCATCCTCATTTTCGGGAATAAGTGGGCAACAAACTTAATGGCAGAAAAAAGAACTTTTTCATAGATGGGACATTTGAAATATGCCCAGAGCCCTTCACACAGCTCGTAACCATCCATTGTGACGTAGGCAGTACAATGGAAACAACTGCTATATTTCCAACATTATATGCCCTGTTGCCCAATAAGACTTATGAAAGTTATTCCAAAATGCTACAGCTTATGAAATCGGCGGTTCCACTTTGGGATCCAGAAACCATTACCGCCGATTTTGAACCTGGCATAAGCAAAGCTGTCCAAGAAATTTTCCCCAGCGTGCAACAAAGTGGATGTTTTTACCATTTCAACAAAGCGGTATGGCGAAAAGGAAAAGAACTACATCTTACAAAAAACAGAGAGAAACGTAGAGTTGTGGCATTATCCGCACAGCTGCCGCTGCTGCCATGCGACAAAATATTAGAGGGGTGGGCTTATATTAAATCACAAATTGGGAAAGAACTAGAGGTGGTCGAATTTGTAAAGTACTTCGACACATTTTGGTTAAAAAATTTAAAATTAATAGAACAATGGTCTGTATTTGGTAAGAAACACAGGACCAACAACTTCGCCGAAGCATGGCATTTCAAAATCAATGACAAAAACAACCGGAAAATTAGTATATATAGTCTACTAAAAAAATTATACAAAAATTCTATAGTGGAAAGCAACATACATAAAGCACTGAAACAAAAAAACTTACTAAAAAAACGAGACAAACAATATATACAAAGGGACAAATTTATAACTAATACTCAAAAAAAGTTGTTAAGGGGCGAAATTACCGTAGGACATTTTTTGGACATGTTAACCCCTCGTATGCGTCCTGTCAAATTAGGTTACTGAAAAAGTGACCTTGACACTTAAAACAATAAATTGAAATTCGCACGCACGGATCCGTGCCTAAGCATACGAGGGGTTAAGGTAGGAAAAATGATGACTGATTGTCATCAACTGTTGAAATGGAGCCAATCGCGAGTTGCGAAAAACTACAGATGTAGTGCAACATCCTTTTTCTTCGGCTTTTCACGGAAACATCCTAATTCATATTGCTGTCACAATGAACTTCAGTATATACTGCACTGAAACTAATTGAGACAAGGAGAGTAATTTGGGCGTTTCCGTGAAAAGCCGAAGAGAAAGAATTTTGCACTACATCTGTAACGATAGTGTTATGATTTATGATATTAATATTGTTTTCCCCTCACTAGCTCGTAAAGTGCTCGTTTATCCTTTAATACGAACGTGTAAAAACGCATATTATTCACTTGTGTGGCAAAGTAATGACTAGGGTTAGGAATTTTGGTGGCATTAGATGACTCTGTTCATCTAGTGAAACAGTGGAGTCGTTGCTCAAATTGTTTATGATTGATTGAATAATAAATTAATCAAAAATAATACAAAAACAAATAAACATATTCTTTTTAACAGCTACCCTAGGTTTCGCGCATTTTAAGTATTAAATAATTTTATTGTATTAATATTTGACTACCTATGAAATGAAATTCAATCATTTTTTTATAATGTAGCTTATGATTATTATGCAATATTTATGGGCTTCGAGAAAACTAGAACCTTGAAAATAAAATAAATAAATTTTCTCATTTATCAACATTTTTATTGAAAATTAATATTTTTCTAGATTCTCAAAAATAACATTCGTGTTAAAATTAATTGATAAATCCAGCTTGAACTAAACACTATTTCGTAATTATTTTATAAGTTAATCATTTATTCAAGTAAAAAATGTTTGTAACATCGACTCCACTGCTCTCTGTTCCATAAATGCCACCAAAATCCTAACCCTAGTAATGACCTTGGTTTTGGAATAACAAAACGTAAAATGCTAATGGAAATCGTTCCATATTAATGATAATTAAATAATTTGTTTGAGAATTTAGTGTAAAATACAAACCTTTATATAATATGATGATTTTAACATATAAATCCTAAAATTCCATAAGTAACAATTGTTTTAGTGAATGATGATAAGATAGATGCAATCACAAAACGCAGAAAATGTCAACGTCCACATTGTCAAAGAATATTATAGGTTATCTTTATTTACCGACTCGAACACGCATAAAAATAGTAAACTAAACAACTTTCAGGGTGTTCTGTTATAATTTTGTAAAAATAATGAAGGAGAATGATTTAATAATGCATTGGCGTTGGTGTGCAACTACAGGAATGTGTTAAAATCGTGCTGCGTTTACTTTTTCGTCCTAAGTTTACTGCGACAAAATCTTGCATTAAGTACATGATGCATTTGGAAAATTATTATCACTAACCCGATGATGATTGTAATGTGAACAAATAATTACCTTTTTTGAGTTTCCTCGCTATAGTGAGGGGAAAAGTTTTGTGTTACACACGGGTGCAAATGTATTTTACTTCTCGTATGTTAAAACACTCGCTGCGCTCAGGATTCTATTTAAGTATAACTAACTAACAACAACAACTATAGAATCCTTTCGCTTGCTCGTGTTTCAATTTCATACTCGCGGGTAAAATACAACTTTGCACCCTTGTATAACAAATAACTATTGTTATTGAATAAAAAAAATGTACTCAGTTTCTTGTTTTATTTTGAAGGTATTTAAGAAATCACTAAGGCGAACACAAACGTACTTTTTTTTCGAAATTATTTGATCTAATTTTGTTTTCATTTGCCCGTACATTTTGGTCTAACGAGCACTTGTTCGTACTACTTTTTTTTTCTGGCTAAACGAAAACTTATTTTAATCCTGGTAACCCTGCAGAGTGCAATCTCTTCTATAGTCAATGCTGTTGGTACCAAACAGCAAGGAAGTAGGGTTTAGTGAAAAAAGTTCCATACATATATCCTAACCAAACTGAAGGGAAGTAGAGTTTACCGGAAGAAGTTCCTTACATCCCCACCAACTGAAAATAAGTAGGGTTTAGTGGAAGAAGTTCCATACATCCCCACCAAACTGATAGGAAGTAGGGTTTAGTGGAAGAAGTTCCATATATCCCCACCAAACTGATAGGAAGTAGGGTTTAGTGGAAGAAGTTCCATACATCCCCACCAAACTGATAGGAAGTAGGGTTTAGTGGAAGAAGTTCCATACATCCCCACCAAACAGCAAGTGAGTACAGCCAAATGGTAAATAATCCATGTATCGCTACTAGGGGGGAAATTAGTAGGGATATATAAAAAAAAATCCACCTATACCCCCCAAGGGATCAAAAAGTATAGATAAACGGAAAAAATAACACTTATCCCTGCCAAGGGGGAAAACAGTTGGGATGTTTGGAGTAAGGACCGTATCGAATTATAAGTAGACAAGATAAAAGTGACAACATTAATATTAAGTATTATTTTGAAAAAAAACAAAAAATAAATTAAAATATAACACTTTTTCTAGAACTATGTTCTAAAGAGATTGCCATAGGACCCCTATTTAGCCGTCAATCTTACTTTCTTCTGGATGTCCTTTATTCGATTTTGGACGACAACATTGGCTATATTTCCTGACACCCTGTTCCACTTTTTTTTTTAATCGTCGGCTGATGTTGCAGCTCTGGCATTTTTTGAAGCTGCCGCTTCATAAAAGCCAAGTACATTTCGATTGGGGGTACTTCAGGGCACTTGGAGGGATTCATGTCTTTTTCGACTATATCAACCTTGTTTGTTTTATGCCATTCAAGGGTGGCTTTCGAGTAATAGCATGACGCCAAATCAGGCCAAAACAAAGTAGGCATCCTATGCTTTTTAATGAGAGGCAGCAGTCTTATTTTTTAAATACTCTTCTTGGTATACTTCAGCGTTCAAACTACCTGTGGTGAAAAAAAAATTGAAACGCATGCTACGTTGACAAATTGCTTGCCATACGAGTATTATTTACCAATTTTTTCAACACTGATGGCTGTATCTTGTTTAGAGAGAATTTTTCCAGCGGGCATGGTACAATACTAAGGTCCAGGTTTTTAAATCTAGTTTGCAGTACATTTCGTCGTCCATGATAATACATTGCTTTTTCTTAGTCAGCACATGATCATACAGTTTACTTGTCCGGTTTCTAACTGATACGACTTTTTTTCATCTCTTTTAGGTTTTTTCTGTTTTTTATATGTCTTTAGATTACGTCTCTTTTTAATTTTTTGTATCATAAAAGACGGAGTTTTCGCTTTTTTGGTAGCATTGGACAGAAAGAGTTGGGTTTTGTAAAAATATTCGTACTACTTTCTTATGCAACGCTGGGTCCCATGGTCCCTGTATCCTTCCACTCTTGGGCAGATATTCTAAAGTTAAAGTGTTGGCGAACTTATTTATCGGTTTGTATATGCCTGCATTAGTGAACTTATACTTTTTAACGAGCTTTCTTATTGTTATGCCCTTAATTTTACACCAGTCGTCCAAAATTATTTTCCGTGTCTCTAAGTTAATCCGATCCATTTCATTGATTTTAACGGAATGACATATTGTTTCTGACCTTAAATCATACCCATTAATATGGTTCATAATATACTGAACAGTTTTTGTTATATAAAGTTGAGTATACGTATTTATAGGGCCCTAAAGTTGTCTACTTACATTTAGATACGGTCCTTATATTCCATCTGGCCCTACCATTAGTAAATAGGAGGGATAGATGGACGACTCAATTCCATGTATCCCTACCGGTAGAAATAAATGGAAAAGTATTCCACATATCCCCACTAGGGGGGATATCGCAGTTGGGATATATGGAATAGGCGCTCAATTCTTTAGCCAGTAGTTTTTGACACGAACAAATGGTATCTAAAAATAATATCTGCATGAAAAAAGTCTAAATATGTTGGATCCCAACAAAGTATTTTAGTTATTACTCGTATTATACATATAAGTACCTATATTCTTACCGTGGATATCATAACAATCGGCTAACGGATTGAAGTGTCACTAATCATTCATTTAATCAAGATTGATGCCCTCCGGCCGCGATGGCAACCGAGTTTGGTAACCAGTTGCTGAAAAGTAATGAACATTCTTGTTAGACAACTAGTTGCCAAAGGCGAATGCCCATTCTTGCTACACAACTGTTATTTTTTCCCCTTGTAGTTTCGCAACCAGTTGCCGGAAAAGAATAAAAATCTTATTACACAACCGAAGTTGTTAAAGGATTAAAGACATATCTAACCTTTTTTGGGCTAGATTATAATATTGTATTCGCCGTTATTTTTTCTTTCTGACATTATTGACGTCTATCAATTTATTTGTCCTATTGCTAGAGGTGTATGCAGTATTATGTCTATTGCAAACTATATATTACAATACACGTAATTGAAATAAGTAGTTTCCAAAGCAGTCAACATGTCGACTTCGAAAATATATCAAAATACATAAACAATACTTACAATTTTTAACTACAATATTTTTTACGGCTGTAACGCCTACCATCGTACAACATCGAAACACCACCTCTTCTTGAACTAATAAATTCTTTTTTGATATTTATATTGATTATATTTAAAGGAGAACCTGAAAAGGAAAACCTGAATCTGGCTATCAGATTAGAAGATCTAGAGGCCGAAAATAAGGAACTGTGTAACCTGGTCAAAACTAGTGATTATCTAAGTCCCCCAAACTGTGACGAAGAGATCAAAGACTTGAAACAAAAATCCGAGGATTATCTTAAAAAGGTTAAAATATTTATCAATAAACCATATTATAATATTGATGAATATTTTGCAAATGCACTAGATTAGACACTAAGTTATTCACGTTTTTATTAATTTGACATTTCATATTTCGCATTTTGGCCAATTTATTTCTTTGGTACCTAGGTATATATTATAAATAATCAAATGCAGTTGGAAAATGAAGAATTTTGTGTATATAAATTTGTAAATAATATATTATATGTATATTTGCATGTACATCTGTATACTTATGCGGCAAATAAAATGATTTTGATTTTTTTTTATTTTTGAATTTTGACATGTTGACTGCTTTGGAAACTACTTATTTAAATTACGTGTATTGTTATATAGTTTGCAATAGACATAATACTGCATATAATCGATAACCTCTAGCAATAGGACAAATAAATTGATAGATGTCAATAATGTCAGAAAGAAAAAATAACGGCGAATACAATATTATAATCTAGCCCAAAAAAGGTTAGATATGTCTTTAATCCTTTAACAACTTCGGTTGTGTAATAAGATTTTTATTCTTTTCCGGCAACTGGTTGCGAAACTACAAGGGGAAAAAATAACAGTTGTGTAGCAAGAATGGGCATTTGCCTTTGGCAACTAGTTGTCTAACAAGAATGTTCATTACTTTTCAGCAACTGGTTACCAAACTCGGTTGCCATCGCGGCCGGAGGGGATTGATGATGGGCAACAGCGTCATCGTAGTGGACACTATTACTACGATCGTCAACCGGCTTGCCCAACCTGGCAATTTTGGACATAATGTGCCTCATAATGTGCCCATACGCATAGATAGAAGGAGAGGCGTACGTCCAGCAGTGGAATGAAATGAGGCCATCCGCAGCAGAATAAAAGTAACCTTATATAATATGGTCTCCGAATCGTTAAACTGAGGTGGCAGTGGTTTAAGGTACCGTGCATATTGCACGTGGAACCGATGGCCGTTGGGGTGGAAAGGTTCTCGAGTGGCGGCCACATACCGGAAGGCGAAGCGTGGGTAGACCATCCCCCCCCCCACAAGGTGGACTGATGACCTGGTGAAGGTCGCAGGACTCCGCTGGCTGGTCAGGAGGCCTATGTTCAGCAGTATACGTCTTTCGGCTGATAGGATGAAAAAAATTTGTAGATAAATTGTACAGTTTTATATGTACCTTTGTTTATTATATTTACCACAAGAAATAAATATCTTCAGAAGTGCTTACTTACAAATATTTAGTTCAGCAGCGATAAAACGAACTACTTACTTTACTTATTTGCTTCCGCTCATATCACGATATCAACAAACTACTGAGCCGGTATAACGAAGTCACTGACATACACAATAAATATTCAGTCAACAACTCCGTCGCAAATATATTCCCGCAGATCTAAGGAATCGGATTTCCTTATACACTGCTTCTCAAATCGTTTCAAGGTTAACCTACATTGTCTTTGTTTGGATTCCCTCTGTAATGTAGCTAATTTCGATAAGTATACCCATCACAGTCCTTTAGTACCGTTTGGTAACCAAAGTTTCGTAACCAGCTACGAAATGGGAATAAAATCGCAATAGGACTTAAAATCGGGATTTATCATTATCGATTTGTAACCAGGTTTATACCAAATCTGGCTACGAGATGGGAAAATTATTCCCATTTCATACCATGGCGGGAAACCATATATTATTTCCCATTTCGCAGCCAGTTACCACATCTGGCTACCAAACGGTACTATAGGATCACGGTTTCGTAATTTTGCGTCACTGCTTTGTTGTATTCGTAATGTAACTCCTTTATATATTCCTCTTAATCATTCTTTTGCGGTGTAAGGCTGATCTTAAGCTGGGATTATAACTGCACGCCTGGCCAAGTTGCCATTCTGCAATTTTATTCAAAAACCAATAAGGCCGATAAGTAATTAATGTATGAGAATGACAGATTCAAACGAAAAGCCCCGTGAACATTTTCATACATTATTATGGCCCTCGACCTCGCGGCAGACCAAAGAACCGATGGCTAGATACCGTGAAGGCTGAGATGAGTGTAACGGGCTTACAATAGAAGATTCCCAGGATCGCGCAAAGTGGAGGAAATGTAATAGGAAAGCGGACCCAAAGGCCGGGATAACGCTACGCTAGGTAGAAAAAGAAGAATATGGCCACGTTACTTATTGATTGCAGAAATGTATCTTGGAAGGAAATAAGGAATGAGAGGTGAATATCACTATCTCATTCCTTAGTATTGTTGTTGTTGTTGTATTCGGGCCATTTTTTCCGCAACACGACATCAAACGTGCCTATTTTGCGTGGTCCCAACGCTGGCCCAGTACTTGTTGGGGACTTCACATACACCCTTGAATTTCTTCGCAGGTGTATGCATGTTTCCTCTTCATTCCTTAGTATAGCGTCCCTATAGCTTACGTAAGAACTTCCAGGTGTACGGCTGGCCTTAGCTAAGCCTGTTGTACGTTCTTAGCTAAGTTGCAGGGGCGGAGCTATACTAAGAAATGAGAGGTAAATATCACTATCACATTCCTTGGTACAGTTCCGTCCCTACTTACGTAAGATCTTACTGTTGTAACATCTAAATTTTTACGGAAGTAAGGGATCTATTCATAAACGTCTCCTAATTTACACATAGCAAGCCACTAAGTATTATTTGTCCCTTTCGGTCTTATCATGTCTGTATGATTGAAAGGGATGAACAATACCTAGCGGCTTGCTAAGTTAGGAGAGGTTTATGAATAAGGGGGTTAATTCATCCAAAGGCATTAGTATATGCCTTACGATGCATTAGGATATACATAAGGGGCAAGATACCTAGTGAAAATTTATCTCTCATGTACTTCGTCTTGATGACTTAGGTATTTACAAACGTATATAATAGTTATTGTACCCTTAAAATGATCCTACCTACTAGGGTGTTTCTATGCGATTTTTTACGCGTTCTTATTGTTCATTACCATCACCACTTTATTTTCCGTTTTATAAAAGCAAACGAGACTATTATGCCAGAATAGCGGACAAACATGCGTCTGCTACAAGATAGCCGAAAATGACTCCATTATTTATACGCAGTTCGTCAATAATTTGGGAATGGTAATGACTTGAATGGTGCGACAGAATAATCGCACAGAACTACCCACTACATGATTTACCACACATTATACACGAAACAAGTACAAAACCTACAAATGCCAGTATCATGTTTTGTCAAGTTAGCAAAGCCGGTATAAACAACAAAATATTACCCAAGAACAAGTTTCCCCTCAATATATTCAGTACGAACAAAAGACGCATATTATAACAACCTCACCATAATCATGTATACATCCTTCCACCTTGTGTCTTTGCAATAAGAAACAAACTTGTTTACTAATAAATGGATATGCTGAATGAAGATACAACCGTTTCTGATAAGGAACAGACTTTGCTCAGAATTGAGTTGAGTGAAGTGCAGTGCAATAAACACAGGTGTTTGTTGCATGAAGGACGTTTTGCAGGTAAAACGCGTACGTTTCGTAATTTAAAAAATTCTTTGTTTTCATTCAGGAAAACAAATATATTGATAACTTTTTCGAAAAGCTAAAGTTAAAATAGCTTGCGTTGTATGACATATGGCCGTGTGGTGACGGCAGTAAGAATACATTTGTCACCACCCCAATTCCTCCTGCGGGTGTCGTAAAAGTCGACTAAGGGCTTAAGGTGTCACTGACCATTATTTGATAAAAAATTGATGATGGGCAGCAGCGTCATCGCAGTGGACACATTACTGCGATTGCCAATCCGCTTGCCCAGTGTGGCGATTATGGGCATTTACCTCCTAATGCGTCTATACGTATAGTTGATAGGAGAGGCCTATGTCCAGCAGTGGACTATCATAGGCTGATGATGTGATGGTGTATGATATAAACTGTATGTACTGAAAAACAAACATTGTATATACGCTGCAATCTAAATCAAAATAAATACATCGAGTCATTAATTACCATGGCATCAAAAAAGCTGGGCATCCTGAATAGGGTGCGTCGGTTCTTTGCGCCCGACCAGCTTTGTCTTCTTTATAAGACACAAGTTCGGTCTTGCGTGGAGTACTGCTCTCATCTTTGGGATGGGTCCGCCCAATACCTACTCGATGCTCTCGATAGGATGCAGCGGCGGGCAGTTCGTATTATAGGCGACTCTAAGGTTACCAGGCACCTTGAACCCCTTCAACTACGTAGGGACATTTGTTCTCTGAGCGTTTTTATCGCCTGTACCATGGTGAGTGTTCTGAAGAGTTATTTTCCCTGATCCCGCCCTCCCCTTTCCGTTATAAAACCACACGTGCCGGTTTGCGGTGTCACTCCTTCACCGTGGAAAATATTCCCACGCGTACTAAGAAATTCGGTAATTCCTTCATATGCCGGACTATTAAAAAAAGGAATTCTTTACCGGCACATGTGTTTCCGCATACCTATAAGTTGGGACCCTTTAAACGAAGCGTGAAGAAGCATCTAGCGGGCCAGCAAGGCGGTGGCAACTTACAGGTTACTGATTGTCTCCTGTTCGTTGCCGCCGCGATTTGGGCTCTACTTTTCACTTACGATCAGGTGGAGTGGAGCCACTTTGTTGTGCCAACATAAAAAAAAAAATTGTTATTGGCGCTAAGAGATATCATCAATACCTTTCATTTTTATTGACGTAAAAAAATATTAAGGCGGAATATGAATAGGATTACGTAAAAACTACTGAAAAAAAACAACATTTGAAATCGATTCGAAACAAGTAATTACATTTAAAAATCTTAATAAACTCAAAGGACTTTAAACCCAAAGTTTTTGGCGATGGAGATCGCTGACGTCTCAAGAGAAGGATAGTTCAAAGATCAATAGTTCAATAATTTATATATTCACATCAAAATGTGTCATTATTATATGCCGATTACAAAGATTCCACAGGTTATTGGTTCAAATTGGATTAACTATTTTATTTTATAAACAATACTAATTCATCGATAATAACGATTAGGTACATTATTATGTTTTTACACGGTCTTGGACTGGAACTCCATTAGTTTATTTTTTTATTTTATTTTATTATTCCAAAATATTACACAGTATTACAGTTCTTAAGATCTAAGGCACTGTGAAATTCATAATTAAACGCATGTATACAATTTAGGTACAACACACAATCTAAAACTATTTAAAAGAATTATATAAGATTAACAAAAGCACAGATATTTAATAAATAACAGTAGAAGGTCGGTTATCCATCGTCTCGCATAACCTCTTGCATTCGTCACAAAGCGTCTTCCAACTACTGTCAAAAACATCGCAATCAGGTGCCGATTTAAGAAGCGCGTTTAAACATTGCAGAGCCCGTATTAGTGGCGATTCCCTGTACGCCGCAGTTAAAATTATCACCATCCTTTTCTGAAATCATCAGTCAAAGAAGGACAGGGCTAGCATTTATTTGACACATACTGTTAACTAGGGATTGAAAAATGCAGAATTGCCCCGGTTAGTTAACTTTTTAATTCAACACACAAGAAGTCAAAATTGGTATTCAATTAATCCCATTGAACTACAAACAACTTTTATTTACACGGGAGTGCGTATCTTTTGTTCGTGTTTATAGCCGATAGTTCATAGCTTAGTAGCTCGCGGCGAGACCAGTGCCTTAGCCCCTGAGATCTAAGAACGACCTTTTAACAGTTATAGTCAACTTCTAGATTAATCCTTTATTGATATGAGGGTAAAACTCATCTTTTTTCCGATACACTCAACCGTCATACATATTAGGCTAATTTCTAAATTGTCAAATGTTCGTCCTTAGGAATCGAAAACTATAGTTTATCAATCTTACCTAAGGCTAGTACTTTCAATAAAATTTATTATTATTTATTAAGGTTTGCCAACATGTGTAATACCAAAACATATGAACTTAAATAATAGCACAAACAAAACATGACGTAGTATTCACCCAATTACAGGCAAACACAACTTGCTAACATTAGGTGCTTACATTTTGTAGCCCATTAATTACAATTTTAAAATTTTATAGCCAAAACACAGCAATACAATTTTAAAATTACAATTAAACATGTAGTACAATAAACAAGGTAAATTATATTAAACAGATGTGACATGCTAATCAATAATTGCATCAATTTAAGACAAATTGAAATCTTATAAGTTACTACCCGTTTTATACGGCCACAGTCACTATAAAGAGTACACGAAAGGAGAATCTTACAATAAAAATGAAGTTTCATCCCCAATTACTCGCCTATAACAAGTTACAGATTTTTTATTGTATCAACAAACACGAGGTGAAATAATTGGTCATAATTTTCCATCTACTTGGTTGCATATTTCAAAAAATATATAACCCAATACTATAATAGAATTGAAGCAGCAAGTAAGTGTAACATAAAAAATACGAATCCTACAGAGTGTAATTTATATTGAGACTAAAAAAATCTTTATAAGTAAGTACTGGTTATACGATACGTAAAACATTTTTTCACAATATTAAAAACATACTTTATGGCGTATTTTTTTCCTGCCTTATCTTAAAAATCCTGCAACTAAAATCGTCAACTATCTACACAAAACCAAAATTCACGCTTATTAGATGTATTCAAAATTAGCTACAGCCTCATATCTTTAATTAACTACTAAACTACCAAACGTAATTATTAACATGGTAATTACTTCACCGGGTACAAAGAGATCTAATTAACGTGCAAGACCCATCCAACTTCTTTGTGTCAAACATTGAGGGTGTAGAACCCAAATGAAAATGGTTTTTGGCATAGTCAACCAATTCAGGAGAGGATTAAAAGCTTGATCTACTTATTCATAAAAAGCTACTTGAACTGTAGGTATTAGTAAATTTACATTTTGTCCCTACTTCTAATTAAAAAACTTAGGCCTCTCCTATGGACGCATATACCTACTCATAAGGCGGCCCATAAGCGTCACGTTGGGCAAGTAGACTAGCGATCGTGATAGTGTGTCTATTATGCTGCCATCATCAATCTTCAAGTTAATTCGTTGGTCAGTGACACTTCAACCCTTTGGTCGAGTCTTACGACACTCACACAAAAAGTTGGGTTAGTGACAAATGTACTCTTAATTTCAAATATGAAATCAAGCTATTCTATAGACGATCTAACTACGACCACTGAATTAAAACGATGATTATAAAGAATTGTTTTCGCTATATTACAATATTAATCAAAAGCTTGAACCTATAAAAATTGCGGTCCTTGCAAAACCATCCTGTATGTCGTTATTATTATAAGCGATATTGTATATTATTTATTGATAGTATATTTCCACAACAAGCGAAGCGGCTGTGACATATAATTATGTTGACCCATTTCTCTATGGTTGTTAAGGAAGTAGTGGTATCCCCCACACCCCTAACACAAACATGAGATGAGACAGCAAACATTTTAGTGTCTTAATGTGTGCAAACTGCTCGTAAGGTATATTTTTGTTTGATGTATCGTCTCAAATATGATGGAAGTAAATATGATCGAAACATGTAATATTTTCCTTGAGAATCTTGTGGAATGTGGAACTTGCTTATTGTAAACTATTTATTGGTTAACTCAAACATGTTTTGTATTCAAATTCAACGTAAGGTAATGTAGGGTATAATGAAACGGTTTTTTTAATGGGGAAAGAAAAAAGTCGTCTTTCTGGCACAACGTATGCTGGTAGCATTTTGTCTTACCCCATTAAAAACTGTTTTATCTTACCCCACTTTATCTTATTTTTTTTATTAGTAAGAGTTAGGAACAGAAATAAGAAATAACTGGGTTAAATTACGTTGAATTATCAAAAAGACGTTTCTCGTAGAAATACCCTATTATAAACATCCTGTAGATTTGATGTAATTGTAAGTTCATGAATTATATTACGTATGTTCTACAAAGACTACCAGTTAACAAGTCATATTCACAGTTTTCGCGCCCATTGCAAGCAGAGGAAATTCACAAACAAAGGCATAATTAAATATTCAGAAAGCGGCTAACTTGCGTGCGTATTTCGTATTACATTCTCTGTGTTTATACGAGACACAGCTTACTACAATATGAGCATTTTGCATAATAAACGCTAGAACTTGACGGTAAAAATGTATCATCGCGTAGCACATCTTTAATAGAATAGCAACGACATAGTAACCTAGCACTGCAACGAACTAACAACTTAAAAGATTTTCGATTTTTCCAACTTAATATTTCCAGGATAATGCCCATAATTTCTTACCTTAATTGAAAGAGAAAGCAGAAGAAAGTAATGACTAGTGACAAATGTTACTTTGACAGTCGAACAAACGTTAGTCCCATTTCCGCTTCACTTCGATTAATAATTTGTCGCAGTCAAGTGGTTTCGAACTAACATTTGTTGCGATAAAATTTTGTCGCACAATATTTTACGCACCAGTTTTCTACCAAACCTACTAGGTGGTGAGATAACTTCACTAGAAGCGGACTTATTTTCTTTACCTGTACACAAAGGCGGTCTAGCCATCCCCGCACTTTTTAAAATGACAAACTTAAATTATGAAACCTCCAAAAATGGCTGTTCAATCCTCTCATCCGCCTTAATTGAAAATAATGAACTGGACCTCACTCAACATCACATGTCCCTCGGGCATTCAAGAAAGGAATGCCGGAAAATTAAAAATTCTCAAGATGATGTAACTTTGGACTCTATTTTAAACAAACTTTCTCCTAACAAAAAACGAGCAGTCGAACGTTCAATTTTCACGAAAACTAAAACTAAATCGTCTACTTGGCTCTCGGTTATCCCTACAAGAAAAGACCACTTTGACCTATCCCCAATGGAATTCAGAGATGCATTGGCACTAAGATACCACAGAACACCTATCTCCATGCGTAAATCGTGTGACGGCTGCGGCAATGATGTTTTTGACGTGGACCACGCTCTCTGCTGTAAAACTGGCGGATTAATTACACGCCGTCACAACGAAATCCGGGACTTATTTTGTGAGCTATGTCAGCACGCCTGGGGGAATGTAGTCAAAGAACCCCTCATCACGGAAGGTGACTGCGGACTTCGGGGAGATCTTTGCTGCCGTGGCGTTTGGGATGCACAGAGGGAGGCGTTACTTGATATCCGTGTCGTAGACACTGACGCTCCCTCTTACATCTCACGTCCGGTAGCAGCCGTACTTAAATCCGCCGAAGAGGAAAAGAAACGAAAATATATGAACTCTTGTGAAAAACGGCATGCGACATTTACTCCCCTTGTAACATCCGTGGATGGGATATTCGCACCTCAGATGTCCGCTTTCGTGAAACATCTCGGCGAAGCAATCGCTGATCGTTGGGACAGATCCCTCAGCGTAGTAATGGGCTGGCTTAGATCGAAAATTATAATTTCCATACTCCGTGCTACAAGCATGTGTATTCGGGGTACGCGCCACAAATTTAACTCCTTCAAAAACTTCTTTGGCCTAAACGATGGCGCAGCCCTACCCAATATTTCCTCTACCTGACTAGAGTACCTAATATCTCCATCAGTGCTTGCGTGATAACTATTTATTTATCCTTTATGTTACTATATTTTTATTAATAAATGATTTATCATCCTTGTCGCTCTAACGTTCATCGGTGATTAGTTCATCGCAGTTCTGTTCGGCCGTTGCACATACGCATTAAAAAACCGCTTAAAAGTCGAAATAGCTAAATCAGTCAAATTCACCGCCTATCGTGTTTTTTACATTCCTGACTAACCGGTCCACCTGATAAAAGGCTTAAAATCTCCCACCCCTCACGAATCCCTGAGCAAGATCGGTCGGAACCTAGGTATTGTTACAAGTGTACGATTTTGCTCTCAGCGATTTCATCTTTGTAAAGTTTACTTTTTATCGTGGTATTTTTATATGGCCGCGGATTGAAAAAAAAGCTTTTGAACCTGGAAGAAGAAGGTATGTACTTTATTGTTCTGCAATAGTTTTTGAATATCGGTTATAAATAATATATTTAAAACCTGGTTAATTTGTGTGATTAAATTTCGATATTTTTACTATGAAAATTTAAGACAATCGTATTTTTGTTTATGTGTCGGGACTTGGCAACTTAGTTTTTTTAGATCGAAATAATGTTAAGGTCTATGTGCATCGATTGTATAAGAAAAACTGTCCGCTTACGTCCGCCATTTAGATTTTCAGTAGGTTAAAGTTACAGCGTCATAAACATAATTTTTTTGAATTGTCATACTTTGTTGGTTTTTGTTACAGATTCTTTGGAAATGTTTCAAGAATTTGGTAAACGAACATTATTCAGCATAATGCAAGCATGTAAGGGAAAGAAAACAGGAACATTTTTTTTCTTTTTTGGAAGAAAGACTGATTCGAATTACCCATTATCGTGAGAGAACCCAGCGCTCCCAGGCTACGCGATGGAAAAGTGTAACATAAAAACGTCCTGCGAAGGCCGAAGGCCGAGGTTCGCACAGGGCCCAAGGCCTGGAATGTTCCCCGCCGCGCGCTCGCCTGCTAGGCCGAAAACCGTGCTGCGGGAGATTCCAATTCCCGGCGATACCTCCAAACATATAACATATTACGCGTATGCTTATGCTTGGCTGAATTACGGTATTATCTTGTGGGGTGACAGTACCAACATTTCAGTACTTTTTACCCTTCAGAAAAAGCTTGTTCGTATCCTAGTGAACAAAACTTTAGATGAAATTGAAAGCCATAAACCTTATTTCTCTGAACTTGGACTGCTGACTCTTACATCTATATATATATTGGAAATGTGTAAGTTCGTTCGAAAGCATAAGGAATTATATACAAAACGAGAGGACCTACCTGCTACATGATCGATTCATTACAAAAATAGGCTAATCCCACCACCTTGTAAACTTAAACTACTATCGTCAGGCCCACTAGTAATGTCCATTAAAATATATAATAAGCTCCCGGATTCAATAAAAGAAGTTCAAAATTATAATACTTATACTAGCAAAATTAAACAGTTGTTACTACAGAAATCATATTACACTATAAGCGATTTTTGTAATGACAATTTGTAACTTAAATAATTGTAATGTAGATGAATAATAATTGACACAGGACTATGTAGTAAGAAATGATTTATTTTAGTATTGACTTATTGTTATTGTTATTATTATTATTATTTTTTTGACATTTGTTTTGAATTTGGAATGTAATGATAGAATTGATTATTAGTCGAAATGCTCCTCTCCATAGAATTGTAATCATTTAATTATATTGCAGTGCCCAACAGGGTTCACAAAGATCTACCTTGTAAGTTTACTATCTTTATAACTTGTGAAATTGCAATAAAGTATTTGAGTATTGAGTACATATCAAACCCCCATGCAATCCCCTGCACAAATGTTAAGGCACAACTTTGACAACTCAGACAGCATAATTATATTTCCTGGCCTTCCCCCCACAAGAAGAGGCCGCACCGCACTGCGCATAATACAATTTTTTAGGGTTCCGTAGTAAACTAGGAACCCTTATAGTTTCACCATGTCTGTAGCATAGCGCAATAGCCGTTAATACTAGAAAATAGCAATTTGGCACAGATATACATATTAATCACATACAATTTTTTCTTATAATTTGTCGTAAAGTGGGGATGATTTTTTTATTTTGTTGAAATCCTATAGTGTGGGGTATCGTTGAATAGGTCTTTCAAAAACAATAAGGGACCCAGCAGAAAGCTGTTTTATAAAATACATATTTTCGGAGATAACTGCTTCAGAATAAAAAAAATTGTTCTCCCACCCCCCTCAAACTTTTGATCCGTGAGTCCAAAAATATGAAAAAATATCACAAACCGTGGGCTCATAGAATACTTTAAAATAAACGTATTTCGAACATAATCGGCCCAGCCGTTTTTGACTAACTACGGAATCCTACATTGAACATGGCCCGACGTGCTCTAGGCCGGTTTGAAATATATAATTACAATCAAATTCTTTGTTTTATTCCTTAAAATCCTCAAAAAACCAATGAAATATTTTTAAACGGTTTTATGATTGAAATACTCCTATGTGCGTTGTGACAGATAAACGTCAAACAAGAAAATATTATTTACAAACAATATTCTACGTGTTTATAAGTTGTACATATTTAATACTGCTGACTTCATGGAGTGTCGATACAATTTGCTACCAACGGGAAAAAGGGAAAACGTTACACGTTTCTATAGAACGCCGTAGGCTACATCTTTATTTGTTGCCTGTAGGAAGCCTGCATCCTTTATTTCTTAACTCCCTCAGCACATGGAAAAGCAGCCAGTGCCCAGAGGATCGCACCAGACTCATCATATTACCACATTTTTTTAATATTGGTTATAATAAGTTTTGTTTTTACTATAATTGTATTCTACTTTGAATGATTTCCCCAAACGCTTTGCTACAGATTCCGCTACTAGAGTGTCCCATTTGCTGCCACCATAGGTGCTACAAGGGTCAGCGTGGGCTTAAAATACACTGCATTCGTACTCACACTCTCACAGTCCTCGTTGATACAAGTACAACTTGGTGTTTATCGGATAACATTAATACAACCGCAAATCCAAGCCATGCCCCCGCTGCCCCCACATCGCTAGCTGGGTTGTTATCCACTCTCGAGGCTGATACTAAGGTAATAAAAAGAATCCCAATAGGGGCGAGAACTACTGCAGCACGAAGTTTAGCGCAATACATGGCCAAGGTGCTATCAGAAAATAGTTTTACAGCTTGGAAACAGCTCCTCACTTTTTCCTACAAAAATTTTCATATTCCACATACCAAAACAAACCGTACATTAACCGCTGTAATCAAAGATAACGTGGCACACCCATCGTTCAGAAGTGATTCATCAATATATAGGGCAAATTACCCAAACGAACTCAAGATATAAATACAAGTTTATCGAACAAAAAATATCCGATGGTAACTTAGAAGGAGCGACCAGGTTACAATTTTCTAATGACACTTTAGAACCATACTCCCCTGACGTTTTTAGTGCTTTGCCGGAAAAGCATCCAGTAGCTTCCGCATCGTCACCTTGCAACAACCCTCCATTGTCACTGATTGCTTCTCACCAACTGCTGCAAGTAACAAAAGCAGCAGTTCTGCATGCTGTGCTTTCTTTTCCTGCTGGATCTGGTAGCTTAGATGGCATTTAAAAGACTTGACCAGCCCCCTTGTGGGTTACGCTTGTGAAACTTAAATAAAACTATTGCGAATAGCTCTACCCAATGGAAATGCGTGTAGCGAGATGCATGATCTTATTGTTCTTCATCAACGCCCGTAAATGAATCTATGACCGAAATTGTAATCGCGGTGTGAAATCCCATTGGACATGACGCTGGTTTTCTTGGCAAAAAACGCAGGATGATGTTTCCTTGAGCAGTACCGGCTTAAGGGACTACAGAATGACAAACAAATGAAAGCAAGAAGATTGAGATTAGGAGCAATCCATGTGTAATAGATATCTTTTCGTAATTGGGTGTTATAAAACAATTCAATTGTAACAAAACACATTCTTGAGTCATTTTAAGAGTAACAGCAAAGGTGTGATTTTAAAATAACAATGTAACAACTATGTTTGTATGGATAATTGAGCTTCTTGTTAACTCTTAAGAACTTCCAATACGAATTAAACAATGATTTCTATCCAAATTGTTTGCACTCTTTTTACTAAAATTAAATTAATAAAATTGCTTCACAATCGCTGTTATAAACTATAAGTTAAGTTAAAGTTTTTCAACTAGGGATCATAGCAACATTTTTATTATTTAAGTAATTAATTAGTTATCATTCAACGTACTATGTACATACCTAATAATTTTGACAGCCTAACATTAGATATGACATAAATAAAGATAAAAAAACCAACAAGTAGGTATGTAGGTTGCACAAAAAGGTTGTAGTTAATATTAATAAAGTCGCATTTATAGAAATAGCGAACAATGTTAGAATTGATTGTAATAAGATCTGTTTACAAACAGATCTTTTATCCAGAATTTGTTTATTTTCTCCATACTTTCCATTCTCCACAATCATCATTAAATATAATCCATATTTATTGAAATGTATGTATATAAATTGTATAGTTTTGAAAATAAAGGCCGAGTAAAAAGGGAAAAAATCCATGTTTTATTTAATCTACGCTTACCACCGACTTTACATTATTCCAGTAGCATTCCAGTCCTGCAATCCAATTCAATACTGGAATGCACTGGAATGTATCTAACTGGAAGTAACTGGAAAGACCGTCAACTTTTCATTCCAGCTCACCCAATCCAGCGTCACTGGAATAATGTAGACAGCTATTTCCAACATCATTATTGCAAGGGTGATGGTACAATCGTGCCACGATGATGTGTTACGTCCGCGTTTCTTAAAAGGTTTTGTTGTTGTAAGCTATGCCAGAAAGCACCAACTGGGGCCCGGGCCACCCACAAAATCCTGCAATGCGTGTTTTCGGCGCAATAATAAATGAAAAATAGCATTATAAAACACTTCTTTATGGTTATAGTTGTATGGTATCTACATATACATCATTTTAATGAAGATGAGGTATTCTGATGATATAAGACAGAGAATGTGATTTTGTTACGGAAAATGTAGTAAAGTCATGTGAAAAATAATTATGTAGGTAATGTGCACATGACACAAAGATCAAAATTGTTATATTATGGAGCTTGGAGATCAAATTTGTATAAATTAGGCATGTATTTATAGTAAACAACTTACCTTAACTAAAAATACACGTTTTCTGGTGTAAACTGTTGTTTCTTTGATTAAAAATAATGTTTTTTGAAACATTTGGAAACACGGCAGCTAGACCATATAAAATGTATTAGGAGGTTAAAAAATTGTTTAGGTAGGTACCTACTACTACTAAGACAACTAAGGATGGATGGCTTGGTAATTTTAGGAACGCCACGAGTTGCTGGCAATTATAATGTAATAAAGAAACTACGATCATTTTAAAACGCGTGTACTAAATACATTTTGCTGTGCATATAAATAAATAAATATCTTGGGACATCTTACACAGATTGACCTAGTCCCACGGTAAGCTCAAATAAGGCTTGTGATGTGGGTACCAAGCGACGATATATATAATAGATAGATTCATTATAGATACATAAATACATAGACAACCATGACCAAGGAACAAATATTTGTGATAAATAAATACACAAATAATGCCCTCGCCGGGGTTCGAACCCGGAGCCTCCAGCTTCACTACCACTAGGCTACAGAGGCTGACAAGTTACAGTATATCATTTTAATTTAATAATAAACATTTCCACTTGATTTCCAGAGAGCCTCAATTCCAATAGCGAACTCTTTTTTGTAAAAAGCACATTAATCATAATACTAGCCGGTTAGAAAAAAAAAACCGCGACTAGGAGGAATATTGTCAAAAAGACAATTGAAATATTGACGCCTTCTATCAAACGGGAACTCGGTGTTTTTAACCAATATAATTACAACAAATAAGTTATAATGAAATATTTTTTAGGAAAAACTGTGTTGTAATATTTGTCAGTTAATTATTATTATACTTGAGTATTCAAAACTGTTAATTTCGAACAGGAGTCATATTTCCTTACCTCCACAAAGTTTACTCCAAATACGCAACCGAATAAATTATTATTTTTATGGCGGTTTTAGGAAAAAAATACATATTGTTTTAAACGAGAACTTGAGAACTAAGAAAAAATGGATGAAGTTTTTAGTTGTAGGTAATCAATAAATGAAATGGGTTTTTTTTTCTGGTTAAATGTCCTGCGTTGCACTTCTAAGATATTTTCTGACTTCGTGGCTTAAATAATTAAAGTATCCGACAAAAAGAAGAACGTTCCCGCTCAGAGTCGTTCCTGGTGCAAAATGCTGTCCATGGCTAATCAACGCGAAAACGCTGCGAGTGTTATGGGCACTTTTGCATCGGGAGCGATGAGGGGCCGTTTATTTGCTTAGTATATTTTTTTGATTTTATTGTTTTATAAGTATGTATGGAATTCTATCAGGAAAGCGGCCACTGGCAAAGGCCGGGATAAGATTGTTTTATAAGTACACTGTTGTAACTAATATCAAAATAAATATCTGCAAAATTCCTTGAATTATGCAGTTATTTGTAAGCAAATCAGAATAATGTGAAAGGTTGGCCTTTGTGTGACTTCAATTGGTGTGTGTTTGGCTAAAGATAGATAAAATACAGCGTTAAACATTGGTCGTGAACAGAAATTCACGTTTCTAATGCATTATTTCAAGGCACTGGCCCTGATGGCCCCTTTATGGGTCCATTCGTAACCGTTATAATGGCGGGACCAGATCCTGAATTCGATCGATTCATATTGCATTATTTAGTACTGAATTTGTAATATTTGGTACCTGTTGTAAAAAAATGTACTTCTTCTATTTCAAAGTTATATTCAATCAGTCTGGTCCCACCATTATAACGTTATAGTAGTCTGGTTCAAATGGTCTAGCTAGTACTAATTTTTTTACAAGAAGTACCAAATAGTACAAAATAAATTCAGTACTAAGTAATACAATATGAATCGACAGAATATGGACAGAATTCAGGACCTGGTTCCGCCATTATAACGTTATAATGGCGGGACCAGACTATTAGAATTATAATTTTGAAATGAAAGAGGTATAATTTTTTTTACAACAGGCACCAAATAGTACAAATTCAGTACTAAATAATGCAATATGAATCGATCGAATTCAAGACCTGGTTCCGCCATTATAATGTTATGATGGCGGGACCAGACTTTTTGAAGTATAATTTTGAAATGGAAGAGGTACAATTTTTTTTACAACAGGTACCAAATAGTGCAAATTCAGTACTAAATAATGCAATATATGAATCGATCGAATTCAGAATCTGGTCCCGCCATTATAACGGTTACTTCCATTCGGCCTATCCAGCGTTCAGCGTTATACAAGTAATTACGTACGTCACGTGCGTTGATAATGAGGTGCTTCATCTTATATTATTAACACCAACTTCCGACTTACCAACCGTGTGACATAGAGGCGACACGTCGATCGTGGTTCGCTGGTTATACTATATTTTAGTTGCCGATTTCTAAGAATACACTTTTGACAGTTTTAGATTAATCCTTATTAACATGAGACTCAATACATATAAGACTCATTTTTAAGCTGTCAAATGTTCATTCTTAGAAATCCGTAACTATAACGTACCACTTCTTTCTTTCAGTTATTTACCTTTCTATATTACTCATATGCAAACACCGGTTTCGCGGGGGCAAATCTGTACTGACGTTTAATAGTGCGAGGACACATTAAACTAATTTTATTATTTGATATCGATAAAAATGTCGTACAACCGTTGTGTAATTTCAAGAATTTGAATGAAAATGGAAACTATATACACAAAAATAAACTTTTTGAGGAATTAACTAAATTTAATATAATTTTCGTTATATACAATCAACATTTTTTCTACATTTTCAGACTTTAATCTTCATCACCTGGGTGACAATATCCATTTTAGCTAACTAAACGACCTTTCTAGGTCACCTGTAGTAGTGATTGGAGCAAATTCAAAGAATTTATAGTTTTGATGAATTTCTGTTTTATGACTCAGTTCCATTTCTTTTACAGATACTTTTTTCTTGCGTGGCATTTTTAGCCGCCTTAAGAAACAAAAAAGGTAGATTTAATTGATCGGAATGCAAAATAATATGGTTGTCAAAAGTGACTCGACACAGTCACTGTCAGATATCGGTTGTTTATAGTTGCGATAAGTATGAATAAAAGAGGTTTTGCACATAGTTAAAAGTATTCCAACTTAGCCATTAGTTTAGTTATGATATTGAAGGTAAAAATAATATTTTTATGGATATCGATAAACTAAGTCGATATTTAATGAATCACTAACACTGGTACATTTTTGGCCCCGCGAAACCAGTGTTTGCTCATATGTTAGAGCAAAAGACAAGCAAGTCTTTCCATGATCGATTACATCTGAGCATGGTAGCCAAGATGCTAATCCGTAACGCTCAGTAACTCTCGTAGTTTTCTCTCTGTAACTCTTTTAGCAGGGATCGGATACCGGTATTTTCAACCAAACCGGTTTTGCCTCTAGACGTCAAACCGAAATAATAGTGTTCTCGTTTTCGGTTACCGGTTTTTAAACGGTTAATATGAGAGAACTGTTCTTCAGCAGGTTTTGTTTTTGTTGAACGAAATTAACCGGTTTCTACGTCAGAGATGTCAATGTCAGAGATACAACGATGGCTCTGAGTTTTGACTAGGAATATGGAGGTACCGGGTTCGATCGTCGTAGTAGGCAAACTTTTTCCATATTTGCGTTTTATAATTTAGATACCGAGAAAAATCGTTTTAAGAATTCATTGATATGCATTGGACACTTTACTTTAAAGGTCATCATCATCATCATCAGCCTATGTACGTCCCACTGTTGAGCACAGGCCTCCTCTCATAAGAGGGTATGGGCAAGTCTCCACGCGGGCCCAGTGCGGATTGGAGGCTTCACATACACCTTTTGAATTTCTTCTCAGATGTAGGTATGCAGGTTTCCTCATGATGTTTTTCCTCACCGAAAAGCTATCGATAAATATCAAATGACATTCCATACATAAATTCCGAAAAACTCAGTGGTACGGACGGTGATCGAACCGACCACCGCCTGTTTGAAAGTCGAGTGCTTGAACGACTAGGCTACCGAAGCTTCTAAGGTCTTTCTTTAAAGGTCATTGGGTGTTATTGACCCGCTTTATGATTTTTCACGTACAGAGACCAAACTAGCTTTAAAATAGAGAATTAAATCATTTCCTTACCTATGTATCAACCAGGAAAAAAAAGTTATTCGACAGTTTGTGTCCGAGATAGTGTTTTAAATGTTTTTACTTTCAGCATTGTGTAATTCCGTAAACGGTTGTGACCTACTAGTCGTAGTAGGTAGCAGACGTTGGTCTTTCAATCTGGAAGATTCTGGGTTCAAACCTCAGTTCGACCAATGAGTATTTTGGAACTTATGTACGAAATGTCATTTGATATTCAGAACTAGCTTTAATTATGGTGAAGGAAAACGTCGTGAGAAAACCGGTCTCTAATCTCAATAAGGCGTTTCCACAAAAAAATAGTGCTACGTTAAATCATAAGATTAGGTTGCCAAGCGGACCCCAGGCTCGCTAGAAATGTGACTGGTGCCGAAATAACGCTAATAGGGTGCTGACTGTCAGCATTGCACAAAGTATTGTATTGTATTTAGCGATGGGCAATTTCTGAAACATTTCACATATTACACATACATACTTCTGAAAATTACATAATTGACAAGAAACGTTTCTGAGAAAAATGTTACCGAATAAATTTCACTTAAATTTCATGTCACTTCTCCGCTACTTCTGACACCAGTAGAACGGATTATGATTATTAAATTCGTAACTTTAGGCGGCCTTTATACCTGTAAATTTTACGTAAGTACAACTTACGAAAAACTGGACGAAGCTTTGTGCAAGAATGAGATATTATCACTATCTCATTCTTGCATATAGCTTCGTCCCTAGATTTACGTAATTAACTTACAGGTGTAAAGCCGGCCTTATACGAAGGACGGAAGTTCAAGACCGAGTTTAGATTTTTTTCAGTTTTTTTTTGTATATACAATATACAGGTTGTCGCTGACTATGCTTTATAATAATAATAATAATGTTTATATTTTGTATTGTTTTTGTATGTTGTATTGTATTTTAATTTTATATTCATTTTATAAAAACCCTAAACTAAGACAGAAATTAAATAAAGATAATAATAATAAATCATTTATTTCGGACAATTTTTTTTTACATCCATATGTAGTTAGTAACTTATATATAACCTAGGTATGTTAGTACGTATTTAGTTTAACTTCTTCAATTCTGTGTATATCGAGCCACAGCTCGAACTTGTTCAACCCAGTGCAACTGCATTGGGCAGTCATACACCCTAAGTCGCTGCATCATCGAGACAATTTTTTTACGTACTACCGCTTCGAAACTCTCTGTGCGTGCTTCCGCGAACATGCTCGATGCGCTACCCCGCCGAGGAAGCCCCAACAACATCCTGAATGGCATTATTATATTGAATCCGCAGGTCATTGTACGCTTTTTTGGTATACTTCACCCACAGGCTGCTCGAGTACAGTGACTGGGTGTAGGCTTTGAATAAAACTATTTTCACTTCATTAGTACTTCGAGCAAACCTGCGGGCCAGCATATTTGATCTTCCAGCCAATTCCCTGCGTTCACGTTCAATATCTAGGTCATCACTTAGGTCATCCTTTAAGACATGACCCAGATATTTGAACCTATCCACCTGAACCAGGGTGGTCCCCTGCAGTTTTACCTGAGGTACAGCGGTTAATCTTGTACCTCTCGCCTTAAATACCAAGAGCTCGCTTTTGTTGGGATTATACTGTAGACCATGGTCTCCAGCATACGACTCACATACTGCCAGCATTTTCCTCAAGGCACTGATAGACGGACTCAACAGTACCATGTCGTCTGCATAACTTATATTGTTGATACAAACTCCATCAATATGACATCCGACATGCATACTGCTGAGCCGGGCTAACAGCTCGTCTACATACAAGTTGAAAAGCCTAGGAGATGTGAGTCCCCCTTGTCGAACTCCACACTCAAGCCTATACTGCGAGGACAGACCCTCGGCCCATCTCACCTGGTTTACTTGGTTACGATACCAATATTTCAGAATTTTGACTAGTTCTGCCGGTGCGCCTGAGTCCTCCAGTTTTTTCCACAAAATATTATAGTCTACCCTGTCAAATGCCTTTGACAGGTCGAGGAAACACGCATACACCGGCGAGCTTCTTCGCGTATAATACCCAACCGTATGCTTGAGACTTAAAATGGCACTCTCTGTCGACAATCCTGTTCTAAAGCCAAACTGGGTATCCTGTATTTTAAGGTGCCGTTCCAGTATGTCATCCAGCATACGGTCGAGTATCTTCGCCGCAGTTGTCGCAAGTGAGATAGGCCGATAATTATCCCTGTTAGACAGGTCCCCAGTTTTATTTTTTGCCACTGGTACAACTATCGTTCTCATAAATGCCTCAGGTAAGTACGAGTGTCGCAAACACAAGCTGAGGAACATAGCAAGTACACGAGGCAGATGAAACCCAGCATATTTGAAGTGCTCGATGCTGAGACTGTCATGGCCTGGTGACTTTCCTTTTTTCATTTTGTTTATAGCTGTGGCAACTGCTTTAGCTGTAAAGGTAGTCCCGGCCATAACAGTCCCCTCACTTTGCTCTTCCTGTGCGGTCCGGTCAGTCCCCACCAAGGATTTGACCTTAAAATGGTCCTTAAACAATTCTGCTATCTCGACAGGGTCGCACTTATTGTTTACACTCACCGGGAGGCCAGGTCGCACATCCAATGCCTTGGTTCCTTTCCAAAATTGTTTAAAATCGCGACCTTTGTGGACCAAGGCTAGCTTATCCATCTTTAGCTGATCTTGTCTATCCTGGCACCACTTTAGTTTAGACTTAAAAACTTTTTTACTTTCGGACATTAAATTGTACCACCTTCCCCCCGTAGGCTTCCCCATTAGAACCCACTGCCGAAAATGCATCCTGGCCTGCCTGTGAGCGTCCGCTACGTATTTGTTCCAGCCAGCCACGTATCCACCTTTACGTCGTTTTTTGTAAACATACGAGGCGACTGCTCCTTGTGACAATATTTGTACCACTTCATTATAAATATTGTTCAATATGGATAAGTGGTCCTTTTTATTACAAAAACCGTCCCCAATAGGTACAGCAATCTACCAAGCATCTTGGAAAATGAATTTTTTCTTAACCTATTGTTACAATACCTACTATATTCCTCTATCTGTTCACTGGTCCGTATTCCCCACGTGACCCTATTATTTAGAGTTACAGAAGGTACAAAAACAGGTTTCACCAAACTCATACTACATTCTATACACATCGGAAAGTGGTCAGACCAATATACGTCGTACTTAATTGAGATATTTGTTATGGTATTCCATGCGCACTCGGTAACCAGACAATGGTCTAACCACCTCCTACAGCCATGTACATCGCTGACATATGTATAGGTATCCGAGTGAACACCCAGCATATCAACGTCTGCACAAAACAATGAATTATCCGTACAAAACTCCATCATTTCATTATAAAATAATTCGTTAATATGCGCATTAAAGTCTCCCAATGCATAAACAGCTTGCACATCACTGTGTTCGGATATAATAGTTGATAAGACACTGAGGCACTCTGTGAATAAGGGAAGGTTCTCCAATGAGTTTGTAGGCATGTATACGCACATCACTAGAAACACCGTGTTAGCCGTATTCACTCTTATTGCCGCCACTCTGTCACTACCACAATCTACTACAGCTACCGATTGGAATGCACTCTTACGCCATAATATACCTACTCCGCCGTACGGCCTTCCTTTCACAGTTCCCGCCGTTATATCTACCGCCGATTTTCCCGTCCATCCGAACTCAGAATCCACAGTACTCAGAACGGGCAGATCAAAAGGGTAAAGCCACGTCTCCGTCAAAGCTACTATGTCCCCCTCACGACACAATAATCTTACTCCATCTATGGCCCTCTTGAGAGACCTACAGTTATATGAAAATATTTTACATGTATTGTCCGTATTTATCATTTAGGTATAGGTATGTTCCCGATAACTCGTTGGCTGTTCCAGCTTATTATCCTTATTCCTAAATGTGACAAACCGCCTTAATCTAATTCCTTTAGGCCATAAGCTATCATTTAGGTATATATCTATTTTCGATTGGTTCACATAAATTTTATATGAACTGTACCCTTTTTCTTTTTTCATAGGAAGTTTCCATAATACTAGTCTTTCTTGTGTTTTTTCGTAAATATAATCCGATATGTCGGTCTCTTTTACGTCTTTATGTACATTCGAAATATATACTGGAAGCTTAGTTTCCGCTGCTTTAAACTTCGCATCCGCTAACAGACTCGCCCTTCCCGTACTTCCGGCAAATTTCCTGTTTTTACTCCGTTTTTTGAGTTTTGTGTATGCCATGTCTCTTTACTATCAACGCTCCTCGATATACTTTCCTTTTTTAACATATCTGCATACGAAGGTTGATCACAGCTGTTATTAAATTCAGCTTATATTCAGCATTCAGCTTATATATAGCTTTAAATTCAGGGTCTAATTTTACTCTCCAAACTGAGCCTTTTTCTCTATGGACCGAACCCCGAAATTGCGAAATGTTTTTTGCTGAATCCATACAACATGTACAGTATGTACACATCTGTTGTCCGAATTGTATGCAGAAGAAAAAATTAAGTTATTAGTTCAGTGTTGGTCGCGTAGCGAAAAAGGCTCAGTTTGGAGTGTCAAAATAGACCCTGGATTTAAATTCCCACAGTAGGCGACAGCCTGTATATGTGTAGCTATCCTTAGAAAGTCCTGCTTTCGCAGTATACCTTAGGTGCCTGCTATTTGGACTATAAGCTATTGAGACATTACTGTTTTGTAAAATATTAAAAAACAGTGTCGTTGATACACGGAATAAAAAACATTTTTTTATTTAAAAGCTTTATTTAATTACATTTATATGCAAATCAAATCTACCAAAAAAAAATTACACACAAAATAGATACTACTATGAACAGAAAAAAACTCAAAGAAATTATATTAGTTTTCGCGGCCCGCGGATACTATTCGTTGCATTGTTACATTTTATGAAGATTGGAGACTTTACAAGCTATGAAATAACACTTTTTTGCAATTGAAGCAACTCACTGTTTCCTTAAAAATATGTACAATTTAAAAAAAAAAAATTGTGTTCCTCCGCATTAACACTTATCTTTAATTTTGACTCGATAATCAAACAAATATTTTTCCACTTCTTCCAATCGATCAAAAAATATGTCTTTAGTCATTATTAATGGCAGTTTAAGCGTTAACGTTTCATCCTTGATTATATTTATCTGAAAATAAGCAAGTATAATTCGAGTGCGAAATGTTTTTCCATGACGGCGTCTTTATGACATTGTCATAGCGCTGTATTCCCTTTGATCTGTGTAAAATATTTTTGCAATACAACTATATATGGATGAATCAACTTTTTCTTGCCTGTTATTGCCATGGTTACGGTCCCCTGGGCCCGCTGGCTTTTTTTGCAAAATTATGCTACTTAAAATATGCAAACATGCATTTTCTGGTGTCAATAAACCCTTTTCTTAATGGGTCACTTACCAACATGGACTATACACGTTTGCATAATTTAAGTAGCATTATTTTGCAAAAACACCAGCGGGACCCAGAGAACCGTAACCATGGCAATAACAGGCAAGAAAAAGTTGATTCACCCATAGGGATAGTCATATTAACATTATCATATCACATAAGAACCTACTACAAAACTAGTGGCCCTGGTGCGTGTAAACTGTAAACCAAGCGAGCCTCTAGCCCCCATGTCGCCGGCATCACCATTTTGAAAAAATCTAACAACTGAATTTAAAAAATGTATAAGTACTTTTAATTATTGAACCTACTTAGAAAATCTAAGGCAAAACTTACTATTTGAATCAAAGGCAGAGGATCTAACATTTCATGTACATCATCATCATCATCAATGTGATTTTCGTTTATAAAATTAATAAATTTCCTATTCAAATGCTTGACAATGGTATTCATTGTTAATGCATATAAACTATTTACTTGCATTTTGTAATAAATAAATTATAGCTTAGTTATAAATTTAGGTAAGTCTGACATGCGAAATTATTTAAACGTCATATAGTTTTTCTTTAGCGTAACATTGCCAGTAACATCAATGACAATGTATGGCATGCAAAGAGTGTTAACTACTGCAGTCAAGAGTCAAGAGGTCTCCGAACAAAATAAGTTTTGAACTACCTAGAGGTATATATTTTAACTTTCTAATCCAGGACTTGAGAGATTTCGACCTTATATTTATTTTTATTGTGTTTTTAAGAATAGCCATCTCAGTAATGAACTATTTGGAATACAAATGATTATTCCTCAATACCATAATGTCCTCTATTATTGAGTCATTTAAACGCATTCTCAAATTATTTAGTATAAATTTCAATGAGGAGAAGAGTCTTTCCACACTGACGCTAGTAGGGGGGGTAGCTAATACAACCTTAGCCAAAGCAAATAAATATGGCTCTGTGCTCTCTTTGCCGGTCCAATATTTAAGAATATTAGAGTTTGCTGGTAGCACTGGTTCCTGCAAAAAAGTCACCAGTTTGTAAATTATTTCATCATCTAATGATAATTCCCTATTTGCTCGATCGTTGTTGGCGAATTGATTGCGTAAGTAGTCATCAAAACTGTGATGTCGGTTGACAGTTCCTATCTCCCTAATACTGGAATTGGAAGTTCCCGGAATTGGATCGGTTACTTGAGGGTCTTGAGGTGACTGTAGGTGTTGTTTCAAATTTACAATCCTCCTATATATCTCCACCAGAATTCTCCGTGCCGTACTCGCTTGATTAGTGTTAAGAATCGAGTTGACCCTGGGGTCTAAATAAATGGCCGCCAAAAAATGATCATCCTTAAACAGCACGGCCTCACGGTCAACCATTAATGATTCCAACCGTAGGGCAAATGCATCGCCTATCTGGCTGAGGTGATGTCGACACTGCATCCATGCTAAATAGAAATCCCCGCAAGTGAGCTGTTCAGTTTGGAGACGTTTAGACAGAATTCTGCATGGCAGAAGGATTTCCAAATATACTGCCAATTGAGTCCAAACCTCAGGTTCGACGGTCATGTTCGTAACGCAGAATGTTTTTAAAGTTTTTAAGTTATCCAGCATATCTGCCGTAGAGTCCCACCTAGTCGGAGTATCTAGAACTGCTTGCGGCAAATTTTCTTCCTTTAGCTTTAAAGCCATATTAGGCGTTCGTAGTTTTCGAACAATCTGCCGGCATCGTTCTAAAAAGTCTTTCAAATCTCGGCATGCCGCGTTCACTGCCAGTTGTAGACAGTGTGCTGCACACCGTATGCCAGTAATGGTCCTTACTCTTTCATTAGTATCTTCGAGTTGAAGCCCTGTCGTCTCTAAATCGCCGAATTCATTCACCTCAGAATCGTCCATTTCGTTGATAGACTCACTATCAGATGATTCAGATGTCAATATACTGGCAGCGTCATTCAATTCCTTAACCATGCACAGCATATTTGATCCATTGTCAGTTGTGATGGTCAGCAATTGCATTGGCTGAATACCGTAACGACTTAAGGTCATAACAACATTTTCTTTCAGGTATTCTGCTGTATTTCTGTCGTGCAATTCCACCACACTTAAATTGCGAAGATTTATTTGGCCATCTGTAACAAAAAATGGCAACATCTGAAATAAAGTAAAATACTAATACATTTCAAGTTTCTTAGTCAAGATACATGCCCCAATTACACGCCTCGTTGTATTTTTTGTATAAGTAGCTGAAATTACTGACTGAAAGGCCCTCACCACAAGTGGTTGCGTAAGTTAGTTGCCAAAACGGCTTAAAGGTACATACTCTGAAACTGAAACCTTCTGAACCACATAAAACACAAAAATTATGTTTGCACCAATAATAAATTATTAAATTACAAACCTGATATGTATTGCACATTTAGTCCTAGGAACCTTCGTAATTTGACCGACGCCACGTCAACTTTTAGGCTAATTAAGTTTGTACTTAATTGCTTGCTTATTTCGAGCCGGACTTCGTAAGCTTTTTTGCGAATGTTTTCTTTGATATTTTTCACGTTGATGGCTTGTGTCTCCTTTTGGCTCATGCCTGGAATTAACTTAAGTATGTTTTTGAATGCCTCGTCTTCTACTATATTGAATGGGCGACCATGTATGGTAACGAGATCTGTGCAAAAACCCATAACAGCTGCGGCGTTATCTGATAAACGCTGAGGAAGATTTTCTTTAGCTTGCATCAGGGATCGGATACCGGTTTTTTCTCCATACAAAAGAACAGTTCGAATTCCGTTCTTTTTCGTTCTTCGGTATATAAATTATTTGTTAATGGAGTAATTTAAAAATAAGTTGTGGATAATTTCATAACATTTTGAGTACTACATAAAGAGTATAAAACATTTTAAAATATTGGGCTATTTCGGGGTTTTTGAAAAAAACCGGTTCCGATCCCTGGCTTGCATGTTCATGTTGACCAATTCGTCGTGTTTTAGTCTATGTTGCGCATAAAAATGCCGCAACAGATTGCCAGCATGATTTCCCTGTGAATTAAATTAACCTTTCAATTTAAAGTATTATGTAATACCAAAAGGTCTACAATTGGAGCTTTAGTAATAGCAGCAATATTTGGGGCCTACTTTCCAATTCCAATGAATAATGAATATTATTTTATCTGGACTTACCTTCATGTGCACATTACACCCTTCCATTAAACATTTTGATTTATTTGTAGTTTCGAATACTTCCCGATTCGTCGGATTCCTGTTTTGCCGGATTCTTGTTACGTCGGATTCTTGTTTCGTCGGAAATAGTAATATACATTAAATCATCCAGGTAAAAGAAACGTACTTATATTTTCTTATTGTATGAAATGATCTGCTTCTGTACATCTACCTTTTATTTAGTAGATAGGTATAACCGCGATATTTCTGGAGTATTTCTTAATCAAAAAAATCCGGCGAATCAAGAATCCGACAATATAAGAATCCGGCGAAACAGGAATCCGGCGAATCGGGAAGTATTCGTAGTTTCGTCGTATGCAAACATAGAATAAATTTTATTTTCTTTTTTTCTTCCCATGATTGCGGAAATGAAATTTATAATTAGCTATTGCATTTGATTAATGTCAATGTGTGACATACCGATTTATGACTTAATCACAATAAAAAGGTGAGTCTTAACATGCGATATCAGTGTATTGCTGGTTGAAGTGGCTGTTATAGATAAATAAATTAATTGACAAACTTGACACTTATTAACCAGTTCAATAAAGTTTCACGGAACGAAATAAATTCTGTTCTTCATAAATACCGGTAACCGAAATTGATTCGTTCTTTATGAAAACGTTATTGCTAATTATCGGTTAATGACAGAACAGAAATTTAAACTGTTTACGAACAATATTAACCGGTATTTTGAAACCGGTTCCGATCCCTGTCTTTTAGTACAATAGTTTACTGATGTGGCCGAAAATTTTATGACATATTGTCACTTCCCGAACTATTATTCCCACAGTTTCATTTGGCAGAATCATATAGCAAAATGACGTTACGCGATCGTATTTTTCGCATATTATCAATATTATCATGCTCCAACCTAACCTGACCTAGTTGCCAAAATGAAAGTTGTCAAAAATCATTTGGTAAATGTTGGTATGTCAAATGAATCATTTGCCATGATGACTCGGGGCATTTATAGTTACGAAAGTGATGTAGCAAAATATTTTATCGATTAAAAATTATCGATGTTGTTGTGAATGACAACATCAAAATGTTATTCGGCATTAATAAATATTAGGTAGTTACTACTCAATTAAAATAAAAATATATTTAAACGGGTATTTACGCGTTTATTTTACAATAGTTTTCAAAATATACAATCAATATTAAAATATCAATATTTAAATTGACAGTTTGATTAAAATGACGTCTGCATTCTTTTACTATCTGAAGAGGCCCCATATCAGATATGACATCGAACCTCTACTGTAATTGAGAATGTTCAATAAGCACATCTTTTATTATAATTATATTCACATCTTTTTAGTCGATATCAAATCCCTATAACTTGCCCCCAGTTATCCCAGGTATGGCCATAAGTTGGTTGTGAAGTAAAATAATGCTAAAAATATTTCGATGAAATAGCAGCCTAATGCAATAAAGACAGTCGCTTTTTGTTCGCGAATGAGCGTCAGCGATTGGCATCTTGTTTCGCCCTTCTCATAACTATAGAATTACACTATTGAATATGTCTGGTCTGAGATGTATAGCTATTGTCTCGATTTGGCATAATGCAAAATGAAACATTATGTAGTCTGTTATCATGCGATACATTGGCTTAGATTTTGATACGTATTGTCTGCGTTGAAAATATTTTTTTAATTGAAAGGGCGTATTGGCCATCTTCTTTAGCTATGTCCTGTGACCGTGGTACATTATTGATTTACTTTATTTTTTATTTTTAATCACTAGTACAAAACTACAGGGTATGATGAGCAAGTCCAATGTCCAATATAATACTTTCATTACATTTCATTTTCTTGCACAATATTTAAGATAATATTATTATCCACGTTTTTGTAACTCTTACTTGCTTAACGATAAAATGTATCAATCATGTAAAACAATGTGTTGAACTATCTAACTGATTGTTAATAAATAGCTAATGATTTCTGTCATCTGATACGTATTCATGTTCAGATGGCTTCACGCCATCATAAAGCTATCCAGATGGCTTATGCTGGTCAAGAGTTTATCGTTTATCGTGCTGCCCGTCACCCTCACACTTGCATATTTGTTAGAACCTGACGGCAAAAACGATATACGATTAAAACACGTGATTTTTAAAGTCATGTTTGGTTTTCTTTTTCAGTTCTTTACTTATTACAGGAAATTTAATCATATAATTGTTTTAAACTTCGTATCTCTTGTCTATCGAGTCGAAAAAATTTAAAACATTCAGGAAAATCTCCATTAGCTACCGTTAAAAAAACATGATATATTTTTTCTTTGATTTATTCAAAATCCTTGAATATTGTACCAATTACTCTTTAATATCGTTATAAAAATTACGGTTTCATTTAAGCTTTTAAATGCAACTCTGGTGCATATTTGAAAATGCACGTAGTTATTTCGTTACCAAGCTCGCAGGGTGTAGATTCCTTGTGGTTTATCTGCAAAAGATTTATTTTTCATAATTTTCATCCAATAATCTATCAATAGAACGCATTAATCCGCTTCGCTTCGGTATAATTTGCTACACTTTTATTTTTGTTATATAGTACATTTCGATAAAAGTGCAAAAAAGTTTTTTTTCGACGAGGGTGAAAGTTGGAGTCCGAGTGAAACGAGGGCGACAATCACCCGAGTTAAAAAGAAGTTTTTACACGTGTATCGAACGACTTTTTTCATAACAAGTGCCTTAAAAAGAGAAAGTTAACTTTTCCTCACTAGTTAGGAAAATATTGTTTATTTCTTTATTTGCGCGGTCTACAGTCTAGTAATTAGGAAAAAAGACATAAGGTAAGGTGGGGTAAAATGAAACGGTTTTTTTAATGGGGTAAGACAAAAACTTACCAGCAGATGCTGTGCCATAAGGACGACTTTTTGTCTTACCCCATTAAAAAAACTGTTTCATCTTACCCCACCTTACCTTACCAAACGCAATCACTAGATAGCCTATCATCCACCCTCTCACAGAAACTCAAACACTCCTTGCACACATTCGTCCATCTCAAAGCAAATAAGTTACACACGGGTGCTGATGTCAGGAGTGCGTTGAGCAGTGAAAGTGCACGAGGAAGTCGCGAGTTCTTGTGTGAAACAGTACGTATCGCAGGAACGGCTAACAAAGGCCGTGATCGTGGCCGTAAACAGCAGTGTTATTCACTAAGGACACCACCTTACTATCAGCACTGTGTCAGCGCTGTGTCAGCGCTGCGGCAGCGTCAAGCCTAAAAATTGTATTCACTAATGCACTTTAAACGACACTAGCGCTCGGCGACGAATGCGGCGTGAGCTGGAACTACACTGCGTCGAGAGTTAACGCCTACAGTTCGACGACGAGCTGTTCTACGTTAGTGAGTACCGTTTTTCGCAGCGCTGCGCTCGACGTCGAAGTGAAGGCTGTCTCGTCGTCCAGCTCGTTGATGAACACAGCGTCGAATGTGTGAATAAGAGAATAGGATAGCAGATCGTAGGGGCATCTGAGACGTATAGTCTCAAGATTCGAGCTAAGTTCTGGGCAGTTCGAGTCACCGCTCAAAATGCAACTGGCTCTATATTGGCAAATCGATTTATTATTATTACGAAGCCATTAGAGTGTCCCACTGCTGGGCAAAGGCCTCCCCCTTTGTCTTCCAACTCTCCCGGTTTAGCGCGATCTCTTGCCAGTCGTTTAAGTATGCATCCAGATCGTCCCGCCATCTCCGTCTGGGCCTGCCGCGTCGTCGCCGCGCATTTTGTGGCACCCACTCCGTTGCTAACTTAGCCCACCGCTGCGGGTGCATGCGGCAGACGTGGCCGGCCCATGCCCACTTTAGCCTGGCAGTCTTGGCTCCGACATCAGTGACCCCGGTTTTGGAACGCAGCACTGAATTTCTCATTCGGTCGATCAGCCTCACACCTAGTATGCTGCGTTCCATGGCCCTTTGGCAAACCTTCAACCTGGTCTTCTGCGCCTCAGTCAGTGACCATGTTTGGGCACCGTAGGTTAGGACAGGCAGAATACACATATCGACGAGTCTCCTCTTAAGGTTTAACGGGAGGTCACCCTTTAAAAGTTCTTTCAAAGACCAAAAGCTTTTCCAGGCATTTTGGATCCGTCTATCGACTTCCTTGTCTTGTCTATGGCTGAAAGAAGCTAATTGGCCTAGATATGGGTACTCGTCGACATATGATATTATCTGCCCGTCTACCTCGACCCTACGTTCGGTGCTGTTGGTCATAATCTGGGTTTTGCTTCTGTTCATTTTGAGACCAACTTGAAGGCTTGCCAAACTGAGATCTTGAAGCATTTCTTGGAGCTCTGGGGCTGAAGATGAGAAAAGTACAATGTCATCGGCAAATCGAAGATTTGTTAATCTTCTGTTGCCGATGACAATGCCCTTATTCTCCCAACCGGCTGCCAGACTACGAAACACTTGTTCGAGCGCGCTAGTGAAAAGTTTAGGAGACAGCGGGTCTCCCTGTTTGACACCTCTCTCAATTTTGAACGGCTGGCCCGGTGACTGTAGTTTAATGTTTGCGGTACTATTGTCGTAAATTGAAGTAAGCAGTTCTATGTAGGTAGGCTCGATGTTTTGATGACGGAGTGATTGAAATATGGAATCGTGTGTGATGCTGTCAAAAGCCTTTGTATAGTCTACAAAGGCAATATACAGTGGTAGATTAAATTCGTGGTATTTTTCTGTTACTTGATTTAATGTGTGAAGGTGATCGGTGGTAGAAAAACCGGGACGGAATCTGGCTTGCTCAGGGGGTTGATTTTTATCGAGTTGTCCAGCAATGCGACACTCTATAACCTTGATGAATGTTTTATACACGGTAAAATTTAATCGGTGAACAGGAACCCATTTTTCTAATTCAGTAATCGATGGCGGTCACGTTTATGTAGTACTTAAGTGGAACCAAGTTTTAAGCATAACAAATTTTTATGTTGAAATTAAAATTTATTGTCACCCTACTAATGGCTTAGTCTGAAAAGTTTAATACCTCTTTTCAAACTATCAACTATCAGCCATAGAAACTTAAAACATGAATGAGCAATAACCACTCACATGCTTTAATTTTTGCGATAGACTCTATTCCTATGTAAAATAAGAGCGATGCATGGCTGATAGTTTGAAAAGAGGTATTAAACTTTTCAGACTAAACAATTAGTAGGGTGACAATAAATTTTAATTAAAGTTTAATTTCAACATACAAATTTGTTGTGCTAAAAAAAAAACTTGGTTCCACTTAAGTACTACATAAACGTGACCGCCATCGATTACTGAATTAGAAAAATGGGTTCCTGTTCACCGATTAAATTCCACCGTGTATAAATGGGAGATAAGGCTTATGGGGCGGTAGTTATTAAGCGAGCTTTTGTCTTCTTTCTTATGCAGAAGTATGATATTGGAGTGGACCATTTGTTTGGGAATTCGACCAGATTGCAATATGCTGTTAAATAAGTTAGTTATGTACGGTAATAACGTGCGTTTGCCGAGGATCAGATATTCTGTGCTAAGCCCATCTGGTCCAGGACTTTTCCCGAATTTCATCTTCCGTAGAGCAAATCGATTACCGTCAAAAAATATTTAAGCTTTAAGAATGATGAGTGGTACTCCCCTTTTTTTCTTGGATAGGCTATCGAATCTTTAAACGGAAAGCCCGGAAGTTTGAGAAGCAGCTTCTCCCAAAATTATTCTTAGTATTATGAGGAATTCACATACAAATCTGATTGCACTAAGCTTCACATACTTCCAGTGCAAATAAAAAAACGAATTAGTAAGAAGGTTGGGTTAGCTTGATAAAACTCGTAGTGTGTCACTCGCAAAGATAATAAAATGCCGGGAATTAAGTACAACAAACTTGTTTGGCGAATACCACATTTTCGAAGTTAAAAATGAAAATGACCATGCCACCCTAAAATCTGCTAAAGTCTTGTCTAGGATATAACCCACTTGGTTTTCTGCTTCTTCTTTAGCAGCCATTTACCCTTTCAAATTAAGACCTTTTTTCTTCGTTATTTCTTTTTATATCTTTTTCAAGTTTTGTGTGTAAGTTTTGCCAGAGATAAGGTGGAGAAAAAGTAAGTTTGGAACACCTTAGTTCTGATGGGGATAAAGTACCCTGTAACTCCTGTGAGTATTATAGTTTGTTTAACCGCTTCTATCATCGTTAATGTTGTTATTTTTTACTATTTCTCGAAGTTATCGATTATGTTATACAAAAAAATATAACATTTCCAAAATTATAACAGTTCGATTATGTTATACAAAAAATTATAATGTGAGTCACATTTTTACCTAACCTTGATGTCATTATCTTTATGGGTGAAACAGAATATAACATCAGAAACTTATTTTCCTTACCTCTTTATCGCAGTTTTCAGAAACAGTTTTCATGTGTTCCAACTTCTTTTTGTTTCTGAATACTAGTGGCGTCACTGCCGCCATGAAGCCAGTTTTTGAATACTTGTTATTCTTTACGACACCTATCTGAAAATCATTAGTATCTTTTATTGTGAACTGTGACTTTTCATTGTATCCAAGGTGCCAGTCGCTAGCGCTCAGTAGCGTATTGTAGTTTTCTCTCTGTTTTACTTTTTCATATACAGGGTGCTCGCGAGCATTTCGAAAGATTTTAAGTATGCATTTTAGACATCAAAATAAACAAAAAATATTATGAGACCTAATGTCAATTCCACCAATTTTTTTTTTTTTTTTTACTTTTGAATACTTTTTATCATAACAACAATTTGTTAAAATTATTTTTTTTTATGTTTTTTTTAGAGACTGGTTTTTTCGTTAATTCTATTCTTATTTTTTGATTGTCAGGCAAAAGGTGTGGTAATATTAGAACACATTGTGGTAGCATTGTAATCAAAAAGAAGTTTAATAACGAGTTACGTCGAAAAACTTTTTTCGAACAAAGGTTGATTATCTCTGAAACCAAGCCGAATCCAGGAAATTTTATATAACATTAAAGACTCTAAAATAAATATGGTCAGAAACCCAGCATTAAAATATTTCGGTTTCCTCGCGAGCATCCTGTATGTGGGACTAAGACAGTTAGTTGCCTTTCATTTACGATTTATAAATTTACCGAGCGATTAGCATGTTGACCCGGTTCAGAATTCTCGAAGTTTTGTGACACTGATATCAGAATAAGAAAAAATAATTTAACTACCGAAATTTAGTGATTTGGCTTGTTCATTAAAATTCCTGTTCAAATCAGTTCATATTAAATACTCGCCACTACAGTGAATGAATGAATCAATACGAATAACAGCAATAATACATTTCCTAGGAGTAATTATATTTTTGGTCAGAAGCGTGGTTCGGAATAAATCATTAATCAATTTAAAATCATTGCCCACGAACAAACCAAATTAAGTTTTGTGTCATTAATTATATATTCGGGACAGTACTGGTCTCATTGATTTATTTTGTGTGTGTCGAAAGTGGACGAACGATCAAAATAAATAAGTGAAATATAACAAAAATAATAAAAAAGGCCAGTAATTAAAATAAATCTACATGAAAATCTCAAATACTCTATAAAGATAAATAAAGTGTAGGTTGTCATTTGGTTTTCAGAATTTGATTTATCAGGTCCAAGCAAAGAGTTGCAGATTTATTTTACTTTGAAAAAATAATTTTAAAGTACCTATAGAATATTTTAGTAGGCCAACAGCTCGCTCTCGTACGCACGTAGAACGTTTTTCCAACATTACAGAATAAACATGCAAAATTTAAAACAGAATAAATAAAATTGACTACAATAAGCAATTAAGCAATCTTATCGCTAAAAAGCTTTCTCTTCCACAACCAATGGGTAGCTCGAAATTAATGTAGTCCTACTTGTATATCTCTTTCTTCTTTTTCAATCAGCCTAGTTGATTGTGAACTGGCTTAGACAACGTAGGCAATGGTGGGGTAACAACTCCTTTAAGTGACTGGCCAGATGTAGAGAACTGGGAAGAATGCAAGAGGCGGCATTTGCCCTGGTGTACTGGGACAGAATGGGCTCTTAATTATAATAGATCTGTGTTTACCTTTTCTAACAGGCATTTGAGGATGCAGGAAGCTTTTTCAGGGAAGGGAGGGTCTTTCCGAAGATACTCGAGGTCTGTCTCCGTCGCGCCAACCTTGGTCATGCAAGATCGCGCCGTACTGATGAGGGTTTTTCGGACCACAGTTGTGAATGGGTTTTCTATAAATCAGACAATATTCAAATAGTGATGGATTTCCGATAATTTCCCGATCTTACTATTATGGGGAAAATTTCCATTTTGGAATTATATCCCGTACTTTGTAAGTTACCGGATACAACCCACGACTATTATTTTCAAATAAGCGCATTCATCTAGCGTTCTTAGCCGGTGTATCTAGCGAACAACTTTCTAACCTAAAAATCGAGGGTTGGGTGTTCAAACCCGATAAGTCGAGCAAACCGGTTTTTAATGACATTGACGTGAAGTTGTATCGGGTTTGACCACTCAACCGTCGAAATGCATATTTTTTTGCTGTTAACTGCTATTTCCGCGATTCAAACTCAAGCAACCCCATGGAAAACTATGCGAACTTGAATAAAGAATCGTTTGACTTTGTCTTTGAACATTTGACTATACTAATGACCCGGTTGACTTTGTATAAGCAAATATGGCTGTTTTTGAGTAAAATTGTATTTGGAGGCTAAACAGTGTTTCGTGCATAAGACAAGTAAATAGGGCACATGCTAGCCGCATAATGCTGGCAATACATTTGATAATTAGTTTAAAGTATTTTCAGAATTTACAAAATACGATTAGAAACATCTTCAAAAGCTACACTAAATATTTACAAAAACACAATTTATTAACAAACCTCTTTCCTCCCCATTTACAAGCCAAAACAGCCCGACGAAACACAAAAGTTTTAATCGCCACAGACTGTTCATTTTGTTCATTCCACGTTGCTTTTAGTAAAATATTCACAATAAAATGACAATATTTTCCTGCAGTTGGTTGTTTGCGTACTGATAAGATCTTTCCACCGATTTATTCGTGTATCGGGACATGTGATCATGTCGTATCCGTTTTTGGGAAATTATGATTGTTGATTTTGTAATTTGCCCGAATTGATTACTGGCTGGTGTTACGTGTCATTAACTTGGACTATTAAATGATGACTAGATACGAGAAATTTTCCCTCCTGTTTGCATACAATAAGATTTTTGGGTCATGGGCAGGAGTGTATAGTCCTAGGGACGGTAACGCTGAGCAATTTTCACTATGCATTTGCTGAAATTGCGAACCTTGCGGGTCATGTCAGCCTCTATGGCCTAGTTGGTGAATGCCCTGCTAACGAAGCTGGAGGTGTCGGGTTCGAATTCCGGCGAGGGCATTATTTGTGTATTTAATTATCACAAATATTTGTTCCTTGGTCGTGGCTGCCTATGTATTTAAGAATCTATTTAATATACCGTCGTTAGGTTGGTACTATCATCAAATTAAAAGCCTTAAATGAGCTTACAAAGGGGCTAGGTCGATTTGTTGTAAGATGGCCCAAGATATTCAATGATTTAAGTATTCACCATGTCCGTCCCTAGTTAGTTGATATATTATATTAAACTTGAAACTTTTTGTACAGTTCATTTTAGCGAAATTAAATCCACTCTAAATGATGAATCCAAAAGAACAGATTAATGAATTATTCTAAATTGAAACCCCTTTCCCAAAATGAAAAATCCAAGTGCACCAACGCGGTGGAGCTCAAAACTATCTTAGCTTTTAAATATACGAGTAATGCTGCTAGGATGCGTATAATTACCTATATTGTATAAACTTATTCTAAATTATGATATAAACACACAAACAAAGAAATCTTATCTAAAATAAAAAATAATAATCTAAATAGAAAAGGTAAAAATACATTTAATAAAAAATACATACCTTAAAAAAACCCTTATAAAAAGAATACCCCGTCGAGCAGGTCTGTCTGCGGCATGGACCCCATGATGCTGGCAGCGTTCCCTCTTTGGATCGCAATGCTGATCCTTTGGGAAAAATAGGCGCCAGCTCTGGGGTCCCCAGAAGCGCGGATCAACCGGGACAACAGGGTCCTCATAAACTGCTTCATGTCGGCTAACCAGGGCCCTAAGGTCTCCACCGCAAGCGCCGCAAAATCATAGTTTTGTAGCAAACTAGAATACTTGCGGCGCTTGAGGATCTGAGCCTGATCAGCCGCAGCACCGGCCGAGGTGCGTGCTTGGATTATCTTTTTACATAATTATTTGCCCGGCCCCGTAATCGCCAAGTGTGACGCCTATAAATAAATGCCCACCATGAATCGTCACTAGGGACTGTACACTATGAAATTCGGGCATATTTTTTTAATAATCTTTGGTTATTAGGTATATACTAAAATGAAAGTAAAATTAAAATGGTTGGGCATATGCGAGTAATCGCGTAATATTCTCTATGATAACGAAATTTTTGTCCAGAACATTTTGATCACCTTCCTTCACCTTTTACCACGCCACAATGTATTAAATTTATAAAAGCCTTTTAAAACTCTTTGGCTCTTCAAGTTACTAAAAATGTACACAATATGCCTGTTTCCTTAGTTAGTTAGTCAGGAAAGCTTTTTACTTGAATAGTAAATAATTAGACTTTGATTTGACTTTGACTTTTTGATTTTTATTCATATGTTAAACGAGTCTAACCATTTTAGTTGACAAGCAAAAAAAGGATAATGTTTGGAGTTGTAAGATTAATGCGAAGCGCCTCCAAATGGTCTGCGACAGCTGTTCTAGTGATTTGCGGGATTTGGAAAAAGGGGAGAGTGCTTTCATATAGAGGGAAAGTACGGTTTCTGAATTTGAAATGAATATTTATAGAATTTTTAATCATTCATGGATGATTTGTCACTCAAGGTGTTTTTGTCAACCGGGTATCATTTTAATATTTCACATTTACGTAGTTGACATGTACTTCAAAAGCATCTTCTTTTTCTTCGCAATCGACTTCAAAAACCATTTCTACACAAATACCTGTAACGTATGAAAGCAAAATACGACTGGATTCATATTATAAGCCATTCACATAACAGTACATAATTGGGACCCAACCATTGTTAAAATATCCCATTTGGGCGAAACAAATAAACTACGAAACATATTCGATACAACGAAAGTGCAAAGAACTCAAAACGTTCGAGTCAAATAAGCCATTCGCAGACAAACAGTGTTATATTGATCGGATCGGGTACAAATTGCCGTTCATTCCGCTCAATACTGGAATTCATCACGTCTGGACCGAGTGAGTGTCCATCAGAGATATCGCAACGACCAGGGTGTTCAAAAATATAGAAACAGACCTCTATTTTCATTACGTTAAAGTACATGCCCAGATATTTTTAGCACTGTGGCCGCTTTGATATATCTATTATAATGGCGACAGAGCAAGGACGAGCTTTATACCCTTGATCACGTTACAGAAGGTGCAAATTGCTTTGATTTAGTATGTGCAGCTTTTTGCTTCTGCATATAATAAATACGACGTTGTTATGGACACGTACTGCTCGTGTAAACGTGTCTTCATAAAAAGCAGCATTAAAATACTCGTAATCAGATAAAAAAATGTCCAAAGTAAATATCTCTACATTTTTATCTAGCTTTATCATCAATTTTGGGTACCTCGTTATTATCATTTCAGTCTGAATGCGTCCACTGTTGGACCAAGAACTACTTCGAGAATCTCTTCAACCAACACCAACGTCCAGATAGCTAAAATAATTTTATTATGTGTTCTTTTCTTAAAACTTCAGAGTTCTCCGTGACATTTTAATACCTGTAACATAATGACGGCATACATCTGTGAATAAATCTTTTGTATGCCTATTTGTAATCAGTTTAATCAGTTATACAGGGTGACCCATTCAAATCGGTCAGTATGAGAAAGTCTGAAACTATAAGACATACGACGATTTGTTCTTAGGAACCATGTCACCGATTTTGATTAAAAGAAAAACAGCATTCATACATTTGACGAAAAAACTGTACCCAGCTAGGGGAGGGATCGAACCCGGTTGTTTTGAAAAAATAAAATTATACTATTTATACTCAGATATCGTTTGTGTAGGTTTTAAGCAGTAAATGTATTTAAGAAACATGATGTCTAAAATGAATGGAATTCATTGTTTTCACGTACTTAAATTTATTTTACTGGGTGTTTATTGTGTAAATCTTAAGAAAAAAGTTTTTTTTTTTCATATTTTATCAACGCAGTTTTCCTTATTATTAAAATCGATGACATGGTTCCTAAGAACAGATCTTCGTATGTGTTATAGTTTCAGATTTTCCCATACTGACCGATTTGAGACCGACTGTTATCTTACTTACGACCTTTTGTTTTGCGTTAACACTTACTAGACAATCAGCAGTCTAGCACTTTTCTATTGTTAATGATGCAAAACAAAAGGTCGTAAGTAAGAAAAGAGTCGTTCAAATAATATTTCCCGAACTATACTCTTGACTATAATCGCCGTGACCATAATGTCCTGTTCAGATATTTGTGAGCAGCCTGGCCGTTCCAATATATCTGAAAGCGACTGTAATACAAAAGTTACAAAACTGATTACAAAGAGGCATACAAGATATCTATGCACAGTTCCAATTCAGTTTTATCGAACTACAATATCTGTTTCATTACGGGAAGTTCACTTGATTTGGCTATACAAAGGCTTGAACGTTCGAGTAATATCGTACACGTAGTAGCGTGCAGCGTTGGATATGGAGTCTTGAAAATGTATACGACGTGAAATTTTAGTATCATACTCATATCACACTTACTAGAACAATTTTCTTTTCATCACACTTGCTGTCTAAGCGCGTCATTGTTTGCGCGCGCAGCGGGAGTAATAAAAAGTGAAATTCCCTAGGGAGTAATAGAAATATCGGTACGTCATTTAATAATGTTATTTCTTAAGACTTATTTTTTTGTCGGCAAGTGTGATGAAAAACATTGTATGCATCACGGTCGGTAAGCGGAATACTAACTCGAGTCATAAAAGCCCTCCGCCTAACGGCGTCGGGCTTCTAACACTCTCGTTGGTAATTCCGTACTTACCTCCCTTGATGCACAATGTACTATTTCTGCCCTCCGGCCCGCAAACAGCACATTGCCGGCCGCTGCGCTAAACTAAGTTGCCGCCTGCTGGCTCCGTTGAGCAGAAAAATAGTATACACACCTCGGCCGTTAAATGGGAAGGCCTCGGATCACATGTTTGTCGTCTACATAACAATAACACATCATCCGGGACATTTCCCACTTAAACGGCCTTGGCATGTAATCTACTATTACCAACCCACGTCCTCAGCTTTCGCGGCTGATACATTGACAAATAAAAACATTTTCAATTTATCTGCTTAATAATGTGTTCTTATTAACACGTCCAATGAAATAATTGTATGGGACCCACCGGGCCCTCCCATTAAAACTTTTTCCGCAATAAAGTTTAATGTTCCCGGGATTACTGAACTTTTTTAATGCACCCTACAGTACAAGGTACTATTTTCATTAAAAAGTTGAGGTTCGTACGGAATTATTGATAAGGGAAGGTCGTGCCCTTGACTTTGTTGATCCAGCTCGGAGTTGAGGTAAATAATAAACTAATTTTTTGTCAGTTAATGCTAATGACTTCGGGATCAGCTTATTTTTCATATTTTGATGAGAGTAGTTGACGTAGTTGAATTATTCAAAGTAAAGCCATTTTATAATCAAAATTTTTATCTAACTTCAAAAAAGAAGATTGTCTTCGACTGTTTTTTTTATGTATGCTACCCGATATCTCGGAGAATCGTGAACCGTTTTGAATTTGTAAACATTTGATGAATGATGAGATGGACTTTTGGACCATACGAGTAGTTGTAGTAGGTACTGGGGCGTATTTCTCGAAAGCTTGTAACTTGTATTACAAGCGGAAGAAGTCCTTATCTAATTAATAGTATTAAAAAGTTTCCACTTGTATTAGAAATTACAAACGTTCGAGAAACGGGCCCCTGGCCTATACTTGGATAGTTTTTTGGCACTAGAATAATCACCAAATAAAAAAATAAAAAAAAAACTTAAAGCGATTTCTCCAAGATCCCACGTGAGACCATGATTTAGAGCAAACTGGGTTTTATAACCAATCGATCTTGAAGATATAGAGTAACATAGGTACATACAAAGCAAATAGTCATAATTGAAAACCTCCTTCTTTTTTGAAGTGGGTTAATAATATTATCCGTTCCAGAAATCTTTCCAACATACGAGTTGAAATTGGTACTATAAAGTGCAAATAAAATTCAAAGGTAACGCTTGATCTTCTTCTTTGTCGTTAACACTCTTGTCAGAGTGGTCGTGGTCATCACTTCAGATGTTGGTGGCAAGCTTTACAACACGTCGCCACTCCTCTCTGACGGCTGCCCTCCTCGTGCATTCATGCAGTGATGACGTGCCATTTACAGCCGATTTTATCTGGTCAAGTCCACCTCATAAGCACCTCATAGGTAACGCTTGATAGACATTATCAAATTCGATAAATCCCAAAGTCGAAGCCTTTTAGGTCTCACGGTGACACTTAATATGACCTAAGTCCCTGGTTTTATCAGCTTTATAGCGGAGAAAAAACATTTTCTCATAAATGGAATAATTATTGTTTTCATTGGCTTCCTTCGCGGCATTTTCTTTTTTGTTAGGAATTGTATGGTTTATTGTTAGCCCTCGTATTTTCAATTCAGGAAAACTTTCTTTGTCGTTTAAATTGCGTATTTTCTGCTTCAGGATTAGTGGTTGAATTCATTGTTGCAAAATTTATTTTTACCAAGATTACTTTTTATACGGTTTTTTTTTCTGTTTTAAGAAGAATGATTTTTAATGTGTATTTTAACCGATATTCATGTAATTATATAACCTTACATACTTGCACGGCGTTCAAATTGTTAATAGACATCGTGTAGAATATTCCAAAAATTTCAAAATCAAAATAAATAAACTAAGTATCAATTCATTACACATAATTTACAATTAGGTGCAAAAATGTCCCTGACTACCTCAATGAAATGTAACAAAGTTTATGACAGTTAAAATGTTTTTAGAATACTTGTGGTATTTTACATGATTTAATTTTCTTCCAAACAGACTAGCACATCATATACATAATCATATAATACAGATTGGTGTAGATATTTTGACACTAAAACATTAAAATTTCACGCTTTTTATATTTAGCCTCATATGAAAAATTTATGTCTCGCAGTCAATTGCAATACTTTTTAAGATAACGAATTTTATCTTCTTTCAAATCACCCAGATTCGGTTTACCCAAACGAAAGTTCTGAGGTAACAAACGTAAAATAAACAATTAGGGTGGATCGTTTTTTTTATTTTCGGATAATCATAAAATAATCTTTACGAATCGATACTATGCGGCTAGAAAAACAAAAAATATTTATAATAATTTTTGTTTTTCTAGGATATTTTATCCTTATGGACCCCATATAGAAGCCCGAAGATCAGCCTTATTTTTAAGGTTTTTTTAATAAAACTCGGATGAGCAAGGATATTTTCTGTTTTAATTTTATGGATAAACAAAATAAGATTGTTTTTCATAAATTTAAGGTTTGTGTGATTTAATTATATGAAAATTGTTCGCAGTATCTCCAAAAAATTATTTTCAACTTTGAGGCTCTTGGGGCAGTACTTCCCGAATGATTATCGGAAAAAGATATATTGTTGAAAAAGTTACTTTTTAGACAGGTTATTCCTATACGTGGCCCGTATCAGAAAATCCTGAAAAAAATAAGGTCCATACATTGAAGGATGAAAAAAAATTTTTTTTTCGGATTTTTGGAACCGCGGGCCAATGGAATGATAGTTGTAAAAAGTAACATTCTTTAACAATATACCTTTTTCCGATATTCATTTGGCAAATACTGCCCCAAGAGCCTCAAAGTTGAAAACCAGTGTTTGCCGATACTGGTTATAATTTTCATATAATTAAATTGTGCAAATTCTAAATTTATGACAAATAATGTTATTTTGTTTCTACATAAAAATAAAACCGAAAATATTCACGAACTACTGACTTTTCTTAAAAAAACCTTAAAAATAGAGTCGATTTTTGGGCCTATAAACTCAGTACAAAATAAAAGTAAATCCAAAAATGATCATAATATTTTTTGTTTCTCTAGCCACGAAGTATCGATCCATAAAGATTATTTTATGAATTTCCGAAAATAAAAAAATCGATCCACCCTAATAAACATACATATGAATTAAGAATCTCCTCCTTTTTTGAAGTAAGTTTAAAATACCGTGTTCAACGCACTGCATTTTGAAGTGATCTGTTCCAATCAATAGACATGGAGTGCTCGGAAATGACAGTGACATAATGTCACCCGGAAATTTCCATGGCATTCCAGAGTCATGCAAGTATATGCTTCAAAAATATATACGCAATTTTGCACTGTATTCAATCGTGATAAGGGGGAAATAGTAGTATACATTTTGAGCCGGATATTCTGCCCGGATACTATGTTTTCGGTCAACGATTGTCTTGGCACAAACAACTCTTATGTTGCTAGTCTTATAAATAGCAAAATCTTTTCTAATAGAGATATGGTTCGTAAAAAGTTTCAGGCGCGTTTGGTCTATTTTTTTATTACAGCAATTGTGTATATGGTTTGGTTACTTAGGGTATTGACAAGTCATTCTGGTCTTTTACGGATCGTAAAACCGTATATTTTGTGGTCTACTACATGTGTTTTGATACTGAACATATCTTAATAAAACTGGGTATTTTTTACTAGCAAGATAGTCATAAAAAAGTAGTACATATATCTTATAAACGGCTTAATTTATATTATTACCATGACAGTGGTAAACTAGCATACGGCGCGTCGGATAGTAAGTAGTGACGTCGCCATTGGACGCCAGGAGATTCGTATTCACGTTACCAACATTTTAAAAACCCTTTTAGTTGGGTTTATTTCAATACAGTTTACATTCATTTAGTTAAACTCTTTGATAAGCAGTAATTGTAGATAATTATCAGCGTTAATAGGCGTTTACTCAGATAAATATCAAAATCAGCATTATTAAAACCAAATACATTAAATTATTATTCAATAAGGCATAGCATTATTAATTAAAATACCGCACATTGAAACCCAGTATTGATACAAATTTTACTGAAATTATTTCACGATTATAATAATATACGATGGTATTATCTCTCATGACGCTATCTAAAGGTAGATTTAGACCAAACGAGCGAATGCTCATTCTATCCCCCACTCTATGAAATTCGTTCGTTACATAAAACTTGATTCGTCGAAATTCGTTGATTTCGTATAGTGGGGGATAGAATGAGCAATATCAGCATTCGCTCGTTTGGTCTAAATTCAACTTAACATAAATTTTACGCGTGTACTGACGTTTTGTAGTTTATACATACGAACTGTTTTATAAAAGATGTTACGTGAAAATTAAATCATAGCCAGTTTAAACAATGAAACCCACATGCTACCGGAATAAAACGTTTTATTTAAATAATCTTTGTAAACAGTCCGCAGCGAGATTATAAATTAGACAATTAATTACAATGTGGATACCGCGGGGCGTACAGTGTTGGCCGTTTTATATTTTCTTAGTAATGTGTATACCTAGATATTTTTCTAGCAGGAACGAGAGATTGACAAAATTAAACATCGATATAAATGTTATCGATGAATGCACCCTATCCACTCATTTGCTTTGAAATTTTGGTTGAGCTTTATTCCTATGTAAAATAGAGTGACATCAGGCCCCAATTTCACCACATTGACAAGTGCTACAATTGTAAATTTACTGTTTCTCCAATCTGGGGCGTCTATAGGCTACAGTTACCGTTTACCATCGGAAGGGCCGTGCGTTTGTTTTCCACCAATATAAAATTTACTGCAGGAACTTTAATGAATCAGCAGCAAATAACAACTTTTTTGCGAAGCAAAATTACAATTGTCACAAATAACACGACAATTGTAGCGAAATTCCGACATATGCCGAACCTCATGTCAAGATTGAATGAGAATTGTACTAAACCTTGCGACAATTGTCACGGGTTTCGGAAAATAAAAAGTAGTTTATTAACGATTTAATAACGTTATTAGTAATAATTTTATGTTGGTGGCAAACAAGCACATGGACCACCCAATAGTAAACGGTAGCCGTAGTCTACGGAGGCCTGTGACGTCAGTAACAGTGATATTTTACAATTGTCACAATTGTAATTATGGTGAAATAGGCCACTGGTAACCACAGTTACCAAAACCAAATGAGTGGTGATTTTTTCTCATAAACATGCTAACTTCATAAATGTAGAAGAATGTCCAAGAAATCCGGGACGCATCTAGGCTTTGTTGTCAATATAAAATACTTCATATTAATTATTTCGTACGGCGTTACAGTATATTTTAATGGTCTTTGTTCTTTTGATGGATATCAAATACAACATAATAAGAAAAATAGAGTCTGATTTGCATTCTTGTAATTTTTTGTAGTTACAGCACATTATTTATTTATTAAATTTGTTCATCGACCACTTTAAGACTCATCGATAACAGTTAAGTCGATGCAAAATTTTATCAATCTCTCGTACATGCTAGAAAAATATCGAGGTATAGTAATATGTTTTTCTCGGTTTATGTGAAATGTAATATTTATAAAAGATAATAAATTGATAAAACTGATTTAAATACATACCTAAACCGCTAAGACGATGTTTAACGAATTTAGTGCCACGGTGAGATAATTATTCCGGAACACCTTTTTTGGAATATTTTCGTTAAAGTAGTTTTATTTAAATGTATTGTTTGATGTGTTTTATTCATTTAAGACATCAACAGCAGCTCAGAACAAATACAAAATTGGTGTGCATATAACAAAGCCAAAAATGACACAAAAATATAAACTGAGTGAGTGTACGTGAGTGTCTAATCGTGATAATTAATATAATTGGTACTGGGTGACGCGACAGAATAACATTATAAAAAAAACCCACATACAAAGTAGTTGGGAGAGCGCTTTGCGAAGACCTAATTTAAAAAAATCACTATCTAATCTAATCAAGAAAAAATCACTAATTATCACCGTATTTCATCGGACAAATCACGTGTAATTTTTTGTTACTCCCTGCTGAACAGCATAGCATACTTTTTGTAAAACATAACCAAATCAAAGTCAAATCCTGAACTGGGTTTTAAAACTTCGCGGATATTTACCTCGTAGTTGGCAAAAAAGTTTTTTCCCATCACGTGTGCTTAATAAAGTACGTAAATTGAAGTATTATTAAAAGGACTACTTAAGTTGGCAATAAATTACACATCATATTGGCTGAAAATATCACCAAGTATCACCATGGGGGGTGGGGGGTCTAAAATAGGCCAAAATTGTATGACGTGCTTAATGGACAAGCCCTATCCGGCGGTCACCGGTTCTCTCCTTCTCCTGCACAAATTTTACACTAATTTATATTTTATTTTGCGGGATTAATTATATTGGCAACCAACGTTAGTGACACATGTTATTTTTGAATTTTATATTCCGTTGGCAGAAAAGGCGGATAACATGAAGTAACAATGAGGTTTAATATGATGAAAGTGAGAGCGGGATGCATGAATGTGAATGACGATGATCATGAACAAAAAGGGCGCGAACAGTAGGAATCAACTTAACTCTATATATAAAAAAATGTGTTGAAGAATCAAACGATAGTATCTAGAGCAGAGAAAAGTAAATCAAGCAGCTGACTGTGTATACCAAAGGTTTATTGACGACGGACATGAAAATATTTACTTTTTGCTATTTTGACATATTTTTTGAACAAAGAATAAGAAGGAAATTAAAGACAATAAAAAAGTCTAAATAAATTGTATAAAAACTACATAAAACCTCAACAAAATGTTTATACATATTTCTGACCGCGGCAATGTATACATATTTCAAATAAAATGTTGGGAAAGAACACGAAGTTTATTGAATGAGTGGATTGCATTTCTAAAGAGAACGGCGTCGTATCGTTTCGGTATTTATTTGCTCCCCCTTGTCTGTTTGCCAAACGGGTAATAAAGTTTACTTAGTGGCGTTTCCTTCGGTTGTTGTCGAATATTCTACATGCGTAGATATTATACAACTGTTTTATAATGTTATATTATACATCTATAGAATAGAAAGGTTGTTTTGTTTAGAGTGTTTCTGACCCTATTTATCGTAGTCTGATTAGAGACATATATTTTTTTAAACAAGCATTTAAATTTGCTCTAACACTTAAAAACAAGAATAAAGTATGAACACAGTAAAAATAAATTAGTTATAAATAAAAAAATTGCCCCAGGTCCTGCTGGGGAGGTAGAGTGCCCAGAAGGCTGGCCGCATTGCCGCGCTGGACTGCTATGCTGAGTCTTTGCGCGAAATACTGGCCAGCCCTCTGGTAACCCGACGCCCCTATAAGGCGCTTGGAAATTTCCTTATAGAGGCGACGCGCACTTGGCCCCCTTAAATGAATATTCAACATTTTTGTTAATGTTGCCTAATGTATATTTAAAGTGTACTTTCCAAATTTGGCAGTTACGGAGTGAATAAATTAATTTGAGGGTAAAAAGGATTCGTATTAAACTTTATTACAAAAAACAGAAGAAAAAGTATTGTCATAGTAAACATAAATTATAAATTTAAAAAATGTCCTGCTGGGGAGGTAGAGTGCCCAGTAGGCTGGCCGCATTGCCGCGCTGGACTGCTATACTGAGTCTTTGCGCGAAATACTGGCCAGCCCTCTGGTCATCCGACGCTTCTATAAAGCACTTGGAAATTTCCTTATGGAGGCGAAACGCCCTTGCCCCCCACGGCCCCAAAGTTTCAACCCCAAACGCCGCAAAGATGTAGCTGCTGCCGAGGGCAGCATATTTGCGACGCTTGAGGTCTTCCGCCAAAGATGCCGACACACCAGCACTAACTTTGGTGTTTGAAATATTTGACGGCGCCAGGGTATCTACACACGTAGCATCTCAAACAGGGGGCCGACCCATACTCCAAGGCAACAACGTCATCCCGTCGGGCCTTCTGCCATCGTCCCTAACCAGGCCGTTGAACTCAAGGACTGCTGGTACCTTGGCGGTGACAAGAGCCCTTTGGATGAAGTCATTAATGAGGGTAAAAAGGCAAAAACGAATGGTAAAAAGGGTCATTTTAAATAGAAAGTCAGATGTCATCATCATCATCATCATCATGATGCTGGTACCTTGGCAGCGACAAAAGCCCTTTGGATGACGTCATTAATGTGGGTAAAAAGACAAAAACTAATGGTAAAAAGGGTCATTTTAAATAGAAAGTCAGGTGTAAAATCAGGTAATTTTCCCAAGTTTGAACTCGACAGCTCAAACGTCAAAGAAATTTGTTTCGGTAGCAATTTTGGTTCCATTCAGATATTTTCTACTTTATTGGCTTTGAATTAATGATGTTTATTGGTTGCTGTATTCAATCGGCTAGTCAAAGAATAAATGATAGTCTTTGTAAGTGCACTACGTTTATCTATGTCCTCGTCGATCTTAATCCGGTTGTCCTTTCTCGGGTTTCGAACTACCTCCATACCAAATTTCAACAAAATTTCTGCTGAAACTATAAAATGCATTTCTGAATACTATGTTCCACTTTCAAATGTCCCGAAATGTACTGTGAATTGAAACATCTGTCAACATGTGTAGTGACTGCGTAATATTAATGAGTGCATTATCGTGTAATGCCTAATGAATCGTGGTGGCGATAAAATGTAGCTAGTTTCGGTTAGATGCAGCGTGTCAGAAAGTATATTGTATATTGATCGGTCGATGTATAAAACGATAATTATTTGTATTGTTATAAACTGCTTATTTAGCAGATGGCCGATGGGGTCAAAAAGTGCTTTCAGTACCGTTTGGTAGCCAAAGTTTCGTAACCAGCTTTGAAATGGGAATAAAATCCCAATAGCTTTAAATCGGGTCTCATCATTACCGATTGGTAATCAGATTTGTACTAAATTCGGCTACGAGATGGGAAAGATATTCCCATTTCATAGCTGGCTACCAGGCGGTACTAAAGGGAAAAGTGCTTAAGTGCAGCCCAAACGGCAAACGCATCGTAGGAATTTCTGGTCAAAATTTTCCCAAACACGCAAAATTTCAAAGGAGCATTTTTTGCGTTTTTGGACGACCACCAGTAAGACAAACGATCTCATGATCTCCGGGGGACGCTGGATGCAAATCGCTTCCAACCGCTTTGTGTGAAGATTCAATTGAGGAAACCTATACGTATATGTCGTATATACAGCAGTTTTATGACTGAAATTATGATGATGATGATTATGATGATGGTGATGGTGATAATGATGGTAATGACGATGAAAGCCGCAAGTCCATACTGATTCAAATATCATGAAAGCAATACAAACAATCATATTTTAAATGTTAAAAAAAAAAAGAACTGTATTTCAGTTATCGTTAATATTTTTCTTATTGGGGTAAAGGTGCGCTCGGAACCAGTACCCAGCTTCTGGCACTGGTACTGACTGCTAGCAATTTGCCTTTCCTCTCTGTGCTGGATTGGCTGACAAGGGACGAAAGGGTTCATTTACAAGCAATGTCATCCCAGCTCCTTTGAAATTTTGCGTGTTCGGGAAAATTTTGACCAGGGCAAGCAATTGACTAAGCATTTTTGGTATCAGCTAAGCCCGAAGTCTCACAGTTTAAGCGTAGAATTTTTCCTATGAAACTAAACGAGCTGTTTTTATTTCTTTCCTGGTTACTTTATCTCACATATAAAGCTCGCCCTAGTTTTTCAACAAAACGTTATTACCAACATAATGTTTCTCCTTGAATATGCACACTCCCAAATTTCACTTTGCAGCAAGGCTTAAAAAGAAACGCAGTGAAATAAGCTAAGTTATTTACCATCGTGTTTTCATTGTTCTTTTGTTTTGCAACGTGTTCTTGTAGACAATGCAGACGTTGCTTTGTTTGAAGGAAGGGCTTGTATTGTGATATCTCGTTTCTTGTTAGAACTCGCTCGTTGCAACTGAGACAGAATTGATATTATTTATTCTCTTTTCTACTGTAATGAAATATTAGAGCTGATCATTTTTCTGGCATTTAATAGAGCATTTTGAATTTGTGGATTATGAAATTCTATTTATAATAATATGAGTATAATTGATGCATGTATAATTGGAATTTAGTAGAATGAGTTCTTATGTAACCTAAATCGTACTAGGCACCTGATGTTTTATTTGATAACCCGTGCTCGGACAAGTTATCGCAAAACAATTTCAAGGACTGCAATAGAACAAGATCAATAGAGTCGCATTATGTGATTATTATGAAACTAGTCTAAGAGATCTAGAAATGATAGTTCTTGTATTGTTTCTTCTTTGTGCAAAACAAATATAAAAAAACAATAAAACATACAAAAACAATACAAAATATATAAACACATTATAAAAAAACCTAATCTAGAGTGCCGCCGGCAGCGGAGAGGAACCGCCGGACTATGCGCACCGTGTCCAGGATTACCGCCTTCTGCATCTGACCCTTGATTATTATTATTATTTGTATCTCCTTTGTTTCACTGGCCATTACGTCCCGGATTTTTAATAGGCTTGCGCGGGGGATATTATTATTATTATAAACAAATTGTACAACATTATGTAATTATTATACTTTTCAATGACATTTATTACTGCAACCCAAAATTCACCATACATGTGTGAAGGTATTTCGATTATAATACTGATAGTTGCATTGCACATACGCAACCATTAACTTCTACATTGTCTGGAACAAACCAATGTTTTATTGAATAACTTCTGATATTTATAAAAAAGTAAACAGTTGTTATAAAATACTTTCAAACCTTTTACTCGAAACTGCCGAAATACTTCTATGACAACTTCCCAGCAATCGTCAAAAATGAAGTGTGATTTATGGAGTTGATGCCATGAAATATTAATAAAAATTAAGAATATCAAGAAATCGATGCAAAAAGTTTCATAACAAATTTCTGGCGGAGCTGTCTTCATTTTGTGATTTTTTGACCTAATGTGTTTATCGATATTATGTTTCTTTAACTGTTTACGACGGATATCACATACTATACTCAATGTTTCCTTGACATTTCAGAGCTCGTGATAGTTCTTAATTGTTACACATATTCACATATTAATTGTTCTTATTTGCACCATCTATTAAATATTAAGAAATAACCATTGTTGGTGATGGGAAAAAACTGGCGCTGATCAAAGCATGTTCATTCTAGAAATCTTCAGGGCAGAAAGACAAAAATGAATTACAAAACAATAAGTATTAAAAATACAAAATATACCAGGTGGAATCAATCTCCAATATTGATCTGCTCTGTTGCTGCGAACTGTGATGTAGCATCGGCATACAAGCGCTGTAGTTCGCTGTGGCTACCAACAAACGCTGTTCCGTTCTCCGACCATACCTCGGACGGAGTGCCTCTTCGGGCTATGAAGCGGCGAAGGCTGATAATGGCGGAGTCAGTGGATAGGCTTTCGACGACTTCCAAGTAGACGGCTCTTACTACGAAGCAGGTGTATAGTGCGACGTATCTTTTTTCGTGTCGTCGGCCAATGGAAATTTAAACTGGCCCGAAATAGTCTAGTCCGGTAAATGTACACGGGCGCTTTTGATGCCGTCGGCACGCCTCGTAGTTCTCGTAGGCTGAAAGTTATTGGAACGACGGATTCGGCAGATATGCGACTAAAAACGTCAAAATGTTAAATTACAAATTATGATAATACCAGTATACCAGCTTTAGATAATAATAATCTTAAGTCTGGACTCTCTATAACAGTCTTGTCTCATGTCAATATTTATTTCTGCGATGACTTGTTCGAGCTTTACTTGTTCGAGCAAGTATATGATTTTAGGAGTATAAAATATTAAAGAAATTAACCAATTTCACTGCCTTGGCTACAACTTCCTCGATTAGTCTGACTATGTTTTTTATGAGTTACCTCTCAGTTTCCTTTTGGAATAGAATTGTTTATTTGTTCATCATAACTCATCATAAGCCACTAATGTGCAGGTACTCTCTAAAAACAAATACCAGTCTCCGATGACAAGTTATGACTCTCCTTTAACATTCTATTTTCAATCCGTATTTTAGAATTGAAAATTCCGAAGTGGCAATCTATAAGACTATGGGCACCGGTCCAAGTGCGAAGGGGGGTCGTATATCACGGGGTATCACACCTCTTTGGGGAAATAAAGCAGACTTTGTAAGTTACTTCCTGGTGCATCGATTAGACTATTGTATGTAGCTTAATGAATCGCAAGTGGTGACAAATATTCAAGTCTTACAGAAGTTGAGAGTACAGTTGTTGTTGTAGAGATTTTCGAAGGTTTGTAACAATATGCTAAGGTTATTAAAGGTTTATAGTTTGTCTTCTTTGCTCTTCAATCAAAATAATATATTTGAGTGTAAGTAACGATAGAGGGATGAGAAGAATTTAACGACGTTCGTTTTTTTCTCGTGCATGTATTTAGGGATGTCAAATTTGGCCTCTTATGTTTATTAATATACGCTACATTAGAAATAAATTTTGAATTCAGCAACCTGAGCTTCCAGAGATAGGCAATTACTCACAATAATACATTT